>JAHWFP010053226.1:732-26229 GCA_023313725.1 Lithobius niger | reverse complement strand
TAATTCGTGATAGTTTAACATACAAACGAAACAAACAATGCACAAACCTATATGAAAACAAACCCTTTATCTTTAGTCTACGTCTTGCAACTGGCATTTGCTGATTGGCATTATTGCTGCTGGCGTTTGCTGGTTGATAGCTGCATTGTTGGACAATAACAATGTTTAAAACAATGTAAAACAATCAATCTTGTCGTTTAGAGCTCCCTAACATTGTGTAACATTATGTACTGTAAAGTTGAAGTATGTATGTGGTTGAGTATCCATAGAGTGGGTGCATAGCTTCGGGCTGCGATCCCAATAAAGAAAGTAGTAACTCCCTAACCACTAAACCACTTGATCAATTACTGAAAAGGCCTTATGGGAAGGGAACATGTACACAGAAATTCCTGTAAAATGAGCTAAGAACCAGCTTTATAAGTTCAATAGTCTGATCCGTAGAGAACGTAGTTGAAACGTGTCGTTCCAACAACAAAAACAACAACAAGTAAAAAATTGAAATCACTATTCCGGCTCAAGTCCAGATCTCCGATGTGAGAAATCGAAAAATAATAAAAGTTCGGACACACGTTAACCAAATCCAACAAAGTTTATACGCTAAATTTGAGTGAAAAATATTGAAAGACAGCAGAGAAGTTAAGCATCGAAATTACGGTTTTAACATGGGAGGTTGAGGTCAAACTTTACAGCAAAGGCTGCCTCCTTTACTAATTATAACACATAATGGTTACAGTGATTTCCAGGTTTTCCAGTAACTTTTCAGAATCATGGATTAATTTTTATTGAGATAATTTACCAATTTTCTTGTCACCTACAGGAATTTAAACAATACATCGAAACTTTGTCATAACGGATTAACTTTTCACAGCAAATAGATTTGCATACATATTGGACGAAAGAATTTAATCTCCTTCTTTTTGTGCATAGGTACTTCTGCTTTATCCCTGCCAATAGCTACATAACATCTGGGCGAAATTAGTACCTGCTTCCAATAAATACCGCTAGAGGGTGCCACCATCAGTGACCTCAATGGCAAGGGCATCTCAACCGTTCGATTAGTTAAGATTACGTTACTGAGTGTCATCATGAAAAATAAAGTCGAGTTTTAGCACTTAAGCAAACAAAATTGAAATGAACACAATAAGAATAGTACGGTTAATTGCTTTAAAAACTGAGAAGTCAAATTAGGAGGTTAAATTAACTTTAAGTTAGCTCATAACTAGCAACTTAAGTTTTTTTTTCGTAATATAGCATTCAGGTTTTAAACGGGTTGTAGTTGTGAGTGGATCTAAGTATAACGCCTTGTTTTGTGTTCTGAGAAGCGAACCGCTCGGGTTGAATCGTAATTCGTGGTTCAAATTTCTTGTAACAGTTTGAATTTAACACAGAACAAGTTCTTCAACTTCAATGAGTGCTTTGTAAGTTTCGTAAGGTATATTGCTGATATCACCATGGTTGAATGGTGCTACGGATACTGCCATTTTTATTTCAAGTTCCACGAACCCAGGGCATGATGTGATCTGCCCAAGAGCCACTGACATGTGGTACCTTGTGTGCTGTTGATGGAAGGAGGATACTACTTGACCCCATGTTTTCAGAAAAGCAGAACTACGTATAGAGCAGTGACATAACGTAGTATTATTGTGTATAACTCTATAATGGAGCCAGTAACTGGGTTAGCTGCATAGAGCACTGGAGGGAGAAAAGAAGGGCGTCTTACTGAAGCCAATGCTATTAGACTGGATTTCTTAAGCCTACAATGCGCGATTTTTGTTGTTAGAGAAAATAACGTTTTTTTAAGCCTAAGAAAACCGCTCTCAAAGCACTGTCTTGACTAGAAATGCCGTTGTTTCCCCTTACATTTAATCTAGTGCCCCTTGTAGTTATGCTCTCCAGATGCTGTCTCGTAGGCAATATGACGTCACTTGACGCTGCCCTATACTGGTATTAACCTGATTTTGTGCAACAGTAGCACTGGTGTTTTGACATGTTTGTTCTGATCGGAGTTTGGCATCTTCCGGTCTTGCCCTCTTTCTTGCAATGAGCTTCACAGGTCAAGTGATGTGGTGTTTTGTAGTGACAAGTGTAAGGATTCTTTGATACGAATGAGTGGTATTCGATGGACAACGCACAGGAACTGTTTGCTGGCTCTGAAAATGCAAAAAAAACAAGCGTTAAAAGATCAAATTTTGTTTGTCAATAATTTGGAGTGACACAACCGAAACTCAGATTATTAATGATGTATTTCCAATGTAATGGGAATAAATTGAGTTGTGGCTACATTACAAATGTTACTTTACCATTTTAGGTTCTGGCTGGCCATTCGCGCAGATTTTCGGAAAATTGAGTGATCACACCTGGTAAAATTTCCCTACGATCAGACGAACCAATATGGCGACCTTGTCGCTCACCCTCGTCGCTTTCGTGGCGTGCAAAAATTTTGGATTCACAGTCTAGGATTTTATGCCTTCAAATAGGTCAAGGCTCAGTACTCAACACAGATGCTGAAACAGCAAATTCAAGAGGCCAGCATCGCCTCTGGAATTTATAAGAGAACAGTAAGACGTATCGTGTCAAGATCAAAAGCCGTACCGTCAGCCAAAGCTAGGGTAGGGCCTTACGCCGCAGACATACGTACACCACGGCCACTCAATGCGTGTACAAGATTCCATTCACCGCCAACGTTAGTGCATACGCGTGACAGGCGATTGTAAACGATCATAAAATACAGCTATACTTCCAGTGGCCAACCAGAACCAAAAATAGTGCACGTGACAATACCTATGGTCATTTGCGTGGTTCAGTGACATCGGTAACTAGCCTAACCGGCTGTTCACAGCTAATTTCGGGTGAAATATAGGTGTGAAATTAACACAGACGAAGGGAGGCCCCAAGGGCGCGTTCATGAAGAAAAGACAATACCACATGGTCTAGGCCAACGAGCAGATCGCCAAACCACATGCTAGCTATTATGTTGCAGCCTGTGAGACCAAAAGCATATTTTTATTTTATTTACGACCGTTTACACGGAAGCTCAAAGAAACGCGATGCTGCAGTATACTATTTTTATACGTTTAGCAAAGCAAAATGCACCAGTCATTAGCTGACTTATTGTGTGCAAAAGTAAAAATAGTAAAAAAAAAAAAAAATGAGTTCAGCAGTAAGGTTTCACGTGGACTAAACGGTATAGCAACTCTGCAGTATCTGAAACCTTACAGGATAATTTATTTGTGTTCCTTTGCTGTTTTGACTTCGGATCAGTTAAACCTTACCTTAAACATGAAACGAGTTCGTTTTTGTTTTCTGAACCTATGTCTACTTCAAAATTGGTGAATAATTAGAAAAGCAACGGAGGAATACTTACTGGGTAAAATGAATGCAGCAAGCATAACCAATGTAGTAATTACCAGGATGGACTTCATTGTTGCCTACAATAAATGATATAAAGTAAAGCATTTGCAGAACAAAATTGGATGGTTTGTTATACAATTTCTCACGGAAATAAATTTTTTGACTTCATCGATGTTTTGCCATGAGAAATGCGCCAACTAAGAAAGAATGTCGGCAAAAATGTCTATTTGATTTGCACTTTTTCAATTTTTAATATTTTGTATGCAAGAAAAAAGTCATGTTACCGTTTTGTTGTATTCAACGTATTTGTTTAGTTTGTTCAGTTTGGTTTTTATCCTTGAGGAAACCACATTTGTTTGTGGGACTTGTACCTAGAAGTGCTTGTGAAACGCGCCTGTTTTAGGTTACGAATTTTGATTGGTGTCTACGAGACTGTTCATAATAGACAACAGTACCTACGCGCTCCACTTACGTCGTTTTATTTAGCAGGTCTTTTAGGTGTTGCATATTAGTTATTTCTAAAGACTTCTTAAAACCTTACATCAAAAGTAACACTTTTCCACAAATCTAGGAAAACACCGAAACCTTTAACCAGTTTGAATGATTAAATATTTTTCATGAATTTGTTCTAAATGATGAAAAAGGAATTAATTTTATTTATTAGTGGAATAAGATTAAAATCTAAAAACGGGACAGACAATAAATGTGGAAAGTTTGAAATGAATGGGATAAAATATTTTTAAGTAATGGGTCATACGGAAGAACAACACGAGCACTGTTCTACTGCTTGGCTTCACACCACGTGTCACTAAACAATATATTCCGACCAAATACTTAGAAAAAGTAGTAAATATTAGAATATTTGTCGCGTCGTTACTTGTGGCGCGACAATGGTTAGCGCACCTTAGATCCTATTTGTCAACCCATACCCAGCCTAAGCAGCCGCCATAGAACTAGGAGTGTATTACGTGTCTTACTGCCATACTCATCATTAATGGAGTAAAAAAGCACGGTAACAGATTATTAAAATAAACACCAAGCAGTGCTACAAGATAAAAACACGAACAAGGTTTTGAAAATTTTCTATTTCGTCATCAGGCATACTTAATAACTAAAGCATGGCAAATGCCACTAAGTCATCCTATGTAAAAGCATCATCACAATAAAAATAAAAATAAAATAAAAGGATACAATAACATCAATTTAAAAAGATAAAAACCACCAATTTCCCCTCTCAGAAGAGGCAGAAATGGCGGCCGAAATGCATCACCCAACCTTCGTCTTGGGGAAATCAAGTCGAATGGCAAGGTGTATGCAAATCGGGTCACGTGTTTCAGGTTTGATCCATTCTTGGCGCTATGGGGGTTGCACAGTGTGCCTGGAAAAGTGTCGAGTTTTCGTGTTTTAATTACAGGAAAATATTCTTTTAGATAGCGGTATTCATTATCTGGTACTGAGTGGTTATGAACAGGTGGTTATGCGTGTGGATGACAAGCGTTTCAAGATTGATACGTGCTGTAGTTTGTTTTTCTTGAAACAAGATTTGAACATTGTCCAAGGCGGGGATGTGGCCAGTTGCGTGTTTGTCAGGTGACTTGCCTGTTGCTAGGCAGTGTTGTACTAATGAATTGGATTCGACTTTTAATTTGAAGTTTGATTTGTGGGATGCCATGCGTTCTTTAAGTTTTTGAAGGGATTGTCGTACATATGTAGCAGTACAGGTTGGTTCCGTACAGGGGATCTATAAACAGTATTGCGTGTTGAAAGCATGTCGTCTGCTTTGTTATTGTTATTATTTGCATGGTGCATGGTCAGCTGCTTATGTTTTTGTGGCTGTTTGAAACAAGTCGGATGTTGTTGATGCTAAGTTTTTTCTTAAGGACTTCAGAGAAGCCTTTGAAGTAAGGCAGAGCAATGAAATTTGTAGGGGGGGGGGGTGTTTTGGGGCTCAATGCTTTTGAATTAATTTGTTGACGTACTCGAGTGGGAATCCATTCTCGACATATTTTTGCAAGATATATTGGAATTCATGCTGCAATAATTCAGCATTACTAGTGTTTGAGACAACGCGTTTAATTTCATTGATTACAACATTACTTTTGTAGTGGGCATCAACATAGGAGTTGCAATGCAGGGTGAGAGTCGACTGCATACTTTTTCTGAAGTGTGTAAATTCGATTAGGCTATTATGGTTAATGATGACATTTACATGTAAAAATGGGATAGCATTATTTTTAGAGGACTCCATAGTGTAAGTGAGTAATTTAGTGACGCTGTTGAGAAAATCGAAAATTAATAACTTAAGTTGTGTAGGTAGAAGTGCTAAACTATCGTCGATGTATCACTTGTAATATTTTATTTGTGGGAATTTTTCAACAAGTTTATTGTCGACTACATTTAGGACTATGTCACAGAAGAAAGTTGTAAGTGGGCTTCCCATCGGCACGCCATTGATTTGTTGGTAATGTTTGCCTCCATACTCAAAGAAGGTGGTCTCAAAAATGACTTTTAATGCACTTATAAAAGTATCGTTATCCCACCCAAGCTTGATGAGCGAGGGGGGGGGGGGTGGGCGGGGGCCTCAGTATTTAATTTTCGAGAGATTTCCGAAATGATAAGTTCTTGGTCCAATGACGGAAACATTTTTTCGACATCAAAGGAAACAAATTCAAACCCTGGTGGCATTGATATCCTTCCAGGTCGTGAACAATTTTGAGTGCATTGGGGATTGTATCCAAACCGTTGATTGTTGATGGATAAATAAAAGAATCCATGTTTCAGCTAAGGGCATATAATTTTAAATCAGACTAAGCTGCGTTGTTAATTTCGAGGCCAGCCTCGAAATTGGCAGCTGGAAACGATGCAATGGCTTATTTAATTCGTAGATGAAGCCTTTCAGAGCTGAGCTGAATTGTTTCAAAGTGAACAACAACAATCATTGGGCTGGATTGATACTTGGGTGGGTGACCACCTGGGAATCTGGCTGTTGCAGACATAGGGCCTTAGGGCTTCGGGCAGATGACCAGGAGTGGTTAACGCTCGTTAAACCCTTTAAAACCCTTTTTAAAACAACAATCACTGCTGAGTACGAGGCTGAGCATTGCTATCTTGCAAAGTAGTCGTCAACAATCAAACCTCTGTAAGTGCTATTCGTAGCGTGATCCGTTTTTGCAAAACATCGGCCCGTTTCTCGGGCTCCAGTCTGAGGTGATCGTTCGTTCTTGGCTCATTTGCTGCATCATTGTTCGGGGTGTTGTGTTTGTTTTGAGTGGTAGGCTTGTTTTTATAGGAATGATTTGGTTAGTAGTAGGTGTTAGAGTAGTTGTTAGTTTTAAGTTTAGTGTAGAGCATGTGGAGTAGTGTCCTTTAGGCTCTCGTAAAGTGTTAAATAAATAAATAAATAAAATAATAATAAGCCATTGTTAGGCCACCATAGGCCGCCGATTCACTTCCTTCCTCTCCCAGAAAAGATAAATGCCAAAGCATCCGTGCTAAAGCATCCGTGCTTACTTAATACACAGATGAAGGCTTTCAGAGCTGAGCTCCGGGCAAACGGGAAAACGGATCCCGGCTGTGTTATATCCGGGAACAATGCTTCAGCATGCCAATTTTTAAAACGGTGCATCCAGTGATTTCAGCCATGGGATGCGCTGATTGAGTGAGCGAAGCGAACGAAAATCTGAGTTTGTCATCCAGTGTACGCAAAAATTGGATACAAGAAACTTAATTCCGTGAAATAGTTACTTAGCCAGTGTGCGCGAAAATGGAAGTGGGAGTGGGGAGTGGAGAGTTGGGAGTGGGAATGGGAATGGGGAGTGGGAGTGGGGAAGATACTTCCATGACGTAGCACGGGCTTCCTCCACACCTTTAAATAACACGTTTTAAAATCTAACAAAAAATACCAACGTTAGCCAAAGAGTTGAGGCAACATTTTTTAGTTAATATTTTGTCCTGGAGCTGATTTCGGTAAAAAAGGTGAACACATTAACATTGTTTAGCACCATTTACAGCACAGATGTCCAAGCCCATGATATTAGCCTTTATTTTAAAATGAACATTTAGCATGAAAACTAAATTTGTCTATCGTTTACTGGATTGTTCCAACGTCAGAGGCTTGCAAGAGGTGAAAATGCTGTGGTTTGCACAGGCTTCATGTTTTATACCATTTCTACAGCAATGATGATTTGTCACTGGTAGCCAAACACCTGCCCAAATGTTTTTGAGACTAGGAGTCTGCGTAATTATTAAAGACAGGTAACGTACACTGCAATTTGATCCTTAAATCATTTAAAGTAATGCTGGGTCAGACATCTGGTAACCAACAGCCTGTTATCTTCTAAAACCGACAACAGGGGAAAAAGTTTGTAACTTCTTACCTTGAGATTTGTTGCTTCTTGTGTGTTGGTTTAACGGCAAGTTCGAAACAATTTTAAAGCCGAAGACTTTAACGAGATTTTAATGACGTTCCGCTAAAACGATTTCTTTGTGAACAAAATGATTTATTCATTTAACGGTCAGTATAATTCGGATCTTGCAGCGACTGAGGCTTGGAATTGAAGATGCCGGAGTTCAACTTGAAGAGTGAAGTTCACCGCCGCATTTGAGAGGATTCGAGGGTTAGGCCAGGACTGAATGACCGGATTCAAACACAAGGCGTCTAAATCTTAAAGTGAGTCACAACCAGGCTTGATGGTTCAGTTGTTGAAGATGTTATTTTCTCGCATGACTTAACATGAACCGGGCGTGGGAGACTCTTCCAAGTGGGGATTGAAAGTGGTTCGAAGTTAAAGGTTTGAGCAGCTGCTACGATCATGAGGTTAAACAGGACAGGACGGAAAGCCAACCGGCTCAGAGGGGTTAAACGCAAATGCAACCTATTTACGTTGCCATTTGGACTTATATGTCAGACTGCCTGAGCGGGGAATCGAATCCACGACCTTTGAAACCAAAGGCCGAGGTCCTATGGCTAGACTCAGCTCGGCCTTTGGCTTCAAAGGTCGTGGGTTCGATTCCCCGCTCAGGCAGTACATATAAGTCGAAAAGGCAACGTTAAATAGTTTGCGTCTGTATTTTTTTTTCAACGATCATGAGGTGGTATTGGAAGTTGAACTAGGCTTAATGAAATGTTTGGATTGAAAGGTGTAGTAGATTAGGCCTAAATTCAAGTTAAATTGGGCCTACATATTAAAATTGGGGAGAGAAGGATTGGGGGATGGTGCTGGGCCAACTACAACATCCCCTAATCCACCTCTCCCCAATCTGAATCTGTAGGCCCAATTCTACTTAGATTTAGCCCTAACCCCTTAATTTTACTTCAACCATCGGAATGAGGGTGGAGGTTGAGGCTTAATGGCGCGTCGACAGCAAAGTTATTAGTGCCAACCTCTGTCACAGCGCAGTGGACCGGGTTGCCAGTGCACCACAATGATGTTCTGGGTGGGGAAATCAGCTACTCCCGTGCGATACAACTATTACGTTACATTTGATGTTTAATGCATGACGTAAGCAGCATGGCAGAAGCTCATTGGTAATCTCTGAATAAATTCGGTGAAAGATCCTGATCAATTATACAATGCTTTTCAGGTTTTAAGCTAAAGTTTACAGTTAAAATGTGAAAGTCTTGATAAAACCAAAGGCTGATGAAGTCGCATTCTTGAGGTTATCGTGAGGCGCAAGTTGACTGTTCGAACAAGCCCTATTCACTCTCTCCGAAATCTGGGCAACTTTCCGTCTATAGCTCGCGTGATCAAAACGTGCTGCGCCATCTGTACGAAGCGACTACGAACTAAAGCTTCACCACCTCCACTTCCGGGCAAATCCAAGATGGTGGTGTCGTTCGCTCACGGCGGCTGCTCGATTGATTCCCGACAGTGCGGCAAATCACACATGCATGGTATTACATTTCATGCATTTCCCAGCAAGAAATTGTATCCATATGTAGTTTTGAAGTGGGTGAACACCAGAATGATTTGTTTGTACGCTGAACTTACCGCGTTGATAATGAAAGTGAAACGCTGACAGGGCCGCCGGTTCAATTGCGCTCTGAGGCAGGCAGGCGCTGGTCACGTGGCTCAACCGTCTTTTCCGCAGGTTGCGCCAGGTTGTGCTCTTGTGGCAAAATTGAGAAACATAATCTCTGTCGCCAAGTCTCTCCGTAGTTTTGCGCGCGTTGCGTGAGCGGTAAGTGTAGCAAGTGAGTTATCCCGTAACGAAAGTGTAGTTATTAATCCAAGGTTCGAACAGCAGCAAAAAATGATGATGTATTGCTACAAATTATGACTGAGTTAAGTTATTTTATTTTCAGGCTTTTTTCATAATACTTCGCCTGTCCATCCTTACGGACCTACTTAATAGCTCCCGGGTAGAAAAAAATGTATATTTTATGTTCATTTTGAAAGTAATCTTAACCAGAGCGACCAGGGGGGGGGGGGGGGATAAAGTGTGACTGCTTTCCTTAGGCAAGTCTTCAAGGGGGCCCAAGCTAAAAATAACACTGCAAAACGGTCGTTCAGTGTGTTCATACAAGTCCTGCCGTACAACGGGTCGTGCAAGGGGCCCTACTGACAAAGGGGTATTCCGTGTTACTACTAACTGATATGCAAAGGCCACTAAAAACAAAAAAGTAAAAAGAAAAAAATTGAAATTATTTCCCACGGTATAAGTGTAAACCATGCGCAATGGCTGTTTGCCGTGACGTCACCATGAGTTAGCCTATGACGAACGAGAACAACGGCTGTTTGGCCGTCTGATTGGACTATAGCCCAGTCACGTGATATGAACGTCACAGCAAACAGCTATGGCGTGTGGTGTAGTAATCCCACAGAAGGGTGTGAGGGAGCGCAAA
This sequence comes from Lithobius niger, assembly GCA_023313725.1. Classification (NCBI taxonomy): domain Eukaryota; kingdom Metazoa; phylum Arthropoda; class Chilopoda; order Lithobiomorpha; family Lithobiidae; genus Lithobius; species Lithobius niger. The sequence goes on along the minus strand of JAHWFP010053226.1, from coordinate 16,034 downwards.
GCTGATTGGAAAGCTTGAGGAGGATAAACATTCTTCCACGCAGAGCCTTCCCTCCTTCCCCCAACATTTCTGATTGCGCACTGCCAGAGGTATTTCTCCCCCTAATCTTCTGTTGGTGGAGTACGTACAACGAAAAGCCCTCTTGAATCGTAATGATCTGTAAGAAGACTTTATGATTGGAGGAATTATTTTGTCCCAAAGGGTTCCTACAATCGAAGCCATAGTTATCTCAACTTTTGCTACCGCTTCCTATTGCGACTTCTAATCCGAAAATTTTTTTTTATAAATCCTATAAATGGTATGTAGTAGGTACAGCGAAGTTGGAGAAAGAGCAAAACTTAAAACTTAACGAGATAAGCAAGAGAATGATTAATGACTAAAGCGCCAACCAAATTTGTGAAAATTTAAAATTAAAAAAAATAAATAAAAATTTGAAATTAGGGTTGGCTCACCCATTCCTTAAGTGACGAATGAATGTCGGTATAAACAACGATTTTTTAGTTTACAACGATTCGCGTCTATTTATTCCGACTCCCTCCTTCCCACTTCTTTCCTCTGATGTTTACCCGCTTCAACAAAATTCATTTTCCAGATTGCTCGCCTCGCTCGCGCTACCACGCTCACTGCGGCTAAACGTATCACATCACAACCGCAACTAATCATAAATTCTTTCCAAGTAAGCTTATTTAACTTCTCCAATGTTGCTTTTAAGAATATTTCCATTAGGCGAAATGGGATTCGGAGAAATGGAAATTACACTTTCGCCTTGCCTCAATTTCCGACGAAACGGGTATCCACCCTCCTTCCATGTTGACAGGCACGTTTGATGATTTCTGCCCAACAAGCATCAGTGCATTAATACGGTTGCCTAGCTACTATCGGGTTGTTCATGACTTCGTTTGAAAAGTTTAAAACGTTGCACCTGCACCTATAAAGACAAAATCATAATTTCATGCTCGTAAAACCATGTTGGCATTTCCGCGAGATACCATCACGTTAGAAGTTAACCTTTGCCTTGTGGGGAAAAATATATTCTATTTATTTCCCGTTCGTCCGCAAGAATCGGACCCAAAGACGTGCTGGTAAGTGTGCAATGTGATGACTTTATTAATTAATGATTTTTTTTAAATTTAAATAACAAACCTAACAACAATCTGTGCACGCCCAATCACCAGTTTAGAATCATATACCTGATAAAAAAAAAAAAAAGAAGAAAAAAAAGACTATTTAAGGCCACGCAAAAAAAATTGTTTGGTTTACGGGCAAGGTTGCAAATTGAAACGCCAGGCAACCAGGCATTTTATTTTATTTTTTATATTATTTACCTGACCACATTTGCCTTGAAATGTACAGTTCAAAGCTTAAAGAGGATGTAGTCAGCCTAAAAAAAAATATGTTGCTAACATCAAGAATTTTTAGGGTTGGGGAGGAGAATTTGTGACTGAGACCCCCTACTGAAACGTCTTGGAAACGTTCACATTAGTTCAGTCTTAGTTTATAGAGGGCCCCACGTGTTTTATGTGGGAATTTCTACTCAGTTTTTAGCCTAAAATTAAACTAAAGTAAACGAAACTAGCTTATATTTAATTATTATTTAGCCTAGCTTAGTTGTAATTTAGTTTACTTTAGATTTGGGCTGAAAAATGAGCTAAAATTACCGGGTAGAACACGTGGCGCCCTCTGAAAACTCGGACTGAACTAATGGGGACGAATCTATCGTGTTTCAATAGGGACTTTTTAGAGTTACAAATCCTATAAATTCTTGTCAAAGAGTATTCAAATTTATGTTTAGTTTTTGTCAAATAACTTCTTAGCGGTATGAGCTAGAGGTTTGAAATTGACACCATTGGAAAGCTCGTTTCGAGGCGGTTAAAATGGTGTACTCGAATGTCAAAAACGGTCAAAATTTGGCGAAAATGTGATTTTTAGATGGTGAACCAAGATTCAGATAAAAACTTTTGACCTGCGATAATTTAAGGCACCCGCATGCGCCTGTAAACCAAACAATTAACTTTGCACGGCCTAAAAATGTTGCCGAAAAGCCGTGACGACTCGGTGCGGTTACTGTATCGGTTGTATTTGTCCATCAGCATTCTTCAACCACATGTTAGATGTTAACTAGACACCTGTTCCAAGCCTAACAGGACCTTAGCGGTAGTTGTGGCAGCTATAACATCTATCTCATTGCTTTGCCTCCGTGCTGCTTCGTACGAGAAGCATTGGAGGTGTTTCTAAACTAGAGGGAAGTGAGAATTCTTAACTCGAGGCGACTCATCCAAACTCCTGCCACTTTGTCGTAATCGTGACGTCATGGAGCTCAGATGTAGCTGAGCCAAGTGAGGCAGGTTTTTTCTCGCTCACTTCCTGATCACTTGCTGATCCAACATGGCTGCCAAAACCGGAAGTACATGAAATCGTTGTGTTAGGGAAGTGAAATAATGAAATTGTTATTATTTAGAAACAAAATCCAATGAAATAGAGATTAATAAGCATTTGTATGTTGTCACGAACATTTCTCTCGCTGAAAAAGATGTGACAGCGATTATTGATAATTTTTCTACTCTTGTGAACGGCGAGTGAGGCAGTGCTGCTTCTAAACTGATAGAGCAGTGTCATGTGACGTCATATTAGTTAAAAGAGAGATGAGAGATAGCTGCAAGGGGCACTAGATTAAAATGGAGGGTTAAACAACGGCATTTCTAGTAGAGGCAGTGCTTTGAGAGCGGATTTCATAGGCTTAAAAAGGCGTTGTTTTCTCCAATCCCTTATGCTGCTAGGTTGTAATTGGAAAATAAAGATTCCACTTGCTTAAAAATATCAGCAACTGCCAACAAATCGAGAAAATTCGTGCATTATAGGCCTAAGAAATCCACTCTTAACAGCATCGTCTTCAGTAAGACGCCCTTCTTTTCCCCGTCCAGTGACCCTTGCAGCTATCCCAGTTATTGGCTCCAGCATAGTTATATACAATAATGCAACGTTGTGTCACTGATTGCTGAGTGAGGAATTCTTTATCTTATTGTCGCCGATTACACGACTTAAAGCATTTACTCACACGACGTCGTATTCAGCGACTCCTGGAAGCGACGTTACCATGGCAACGACACCTTTGCAATCGCTATTAAATTCTAGCTACGAGATTACAAAGGGGAGTCGTCGCGTAAATACGCACTTAGTGAGCAGCCCTTCGAGTTGCTTCTCCAACACCAACTGAGGATTTGTCCCATCAAGCCAGCTTATATAATGGCCAGCGAGGGGGAAATCCCGGTAGGATTTACGTCACGTGATCAACCTTACTGCAGCGATCCGGTTAGAACCACAGGGAGCCGGCACGGACCATGGGCACGGACAACATCATGCCAACAACACACATAGATATATCGATGTCTGTTGTTGGTATGAAGTTCTCCGTGCCCATGGTCCGTGCCGGCTCCCAGTGGTTAGAACTGGTTTAGCAGTAGATGCCGTTTGTTTAGTGCTGCTGGTGCTTGGCCCATTCCCGTGGAAGGCGGAAGTTTAGCGAGCGTTCATGACAAGGTGCTGCAAGAAGTGATGGCTTCGTGTTGCATCTTGTCATTCATGTAAACATCCGGTTACAGCTTTGTGGAAGGCAGTTTCGATTCTTTTGTAGCTTAGTAAGCGACAGGGTACCCTGATAAAGTCTCTGTATAAGTCTGTGCCCACCAGAGGAGTGTAAGACACTAGCCTCCTTCAACGCTATGAGAACTTTTCTGGCTTAGTCTAGTCATTCTCTCTGCCCTCCGCAATGCTCTTCGTTTCGAGTTCATCTTAGTAGTGAAACGAACGTTAATCCAACTCTTTATTTTTTTTTCTTCAAGTTCACGATGACAAAAGTCTTTCTCTAAAACGGTACATATTTTTATAAACACGGAACTAGTCAGTGCCTCTTTATTTTGCACAGTTTTGTTCTTGATGTTTGTTTTGAAAGAAACCTGTAGACACATGGTTCAGCAGACGCGCATAGAGCTGTTTTATTTCCTCTGCTCGGCACGTAGGAGCAGACGGTGGTACAACAAGGACGTTGTTGAAACTGGAGGCAAATTATCCGCAACAAGTGTCCTACGGATGCTAGTGATCCGCCCGTCAAGTGTTAAGAATTTTTGTACTGCTCAGATAAAATGATTTATGCGACTGTATTTTACGCTCTGGTTGAAACTTGGCATTCAATTCACATTTGACTGGGAATAGTGCTTTTTACGGTTTGACTGTTGGAGAGATGGCGAACAGCAAAGATTGCAATCATTTGTAATGCTATTTTTACGAGAACCACCCCAAACCCAAAACTGGTATAATAGATGCCACCGAGTTTGCAAATAGGGTCGGCCTTTGAAGGTATAGTGATATTAGTCAACATGGGAAAGGCTGCCAATGTTAATCCTATTGGCCCAGTTAGTCTCACCAACTGATAGTTCGAAAGTTAAATGAAAACTAGAACATTGCTACTCGCGGTAGCATTCTTCAAGTTTTCATTTAACGTCCAAAATATTATTCGGTGCGATTAACTTTGCTAATAGGATTAACCTTGGCGGCCTTTTTCAGCGTGGTTGAATATCACTACCTTCAAAGGCCAACCCTTTTTGGAAACTTGGCGGCTTTCTTATACCACGGCAGTTTTGGTTTTGGGTGGATATCACAACTTTCATAGGACTGTAAATGTACAAAAGGTCACACCGTCTTATCGTTATCTATACCTTTTTTTTTTCTGGAGGAATTTTATGTCTATAAATTTGTATGTTGATAATTTTCATATTTGCCACAGCCCAATGAGCAGTTACATCAGCGAAATTGACTTGGTTTGGTTTGTTGTCTGTCCGTGTTTCACATGCTTTTTTCTTCAATCCGATTTTTGCACACACTGGCTAAGAAACGCAGATTTTCGTTTGCATTGCTCACTCAATCAGCGCATCCCCTACCCATCAATAATTAGCTGTTACATCAGCCAAATTGCTAATTTTTTTGTTTGCTTTCTTCGTTCACATTTTGTCAACTATGAACGTTGGGAGCACCACACTCTGATCCAAAATGTGTAACCATTGTTAGTTACATTGTTAAAGTCAGACAATTGACGCCCAACAGTATTTTAATTGTAACTAGCTGAATCCCGTACTATGCACGGATGGTGTTTGATGCACCGTCTTCAGCATTGGGACGTTTGCTCTCTCTCACGTGTTTGTAGCGTAAGGCGTATATCCCTTCCATGTATTTTTGCACAAACTTGCTAACAAACGCTGATTTTCGTTCGCTTCGCTCACTCAATCAGCGCCTCCCCTAAGCCGGACTCCATGAACTTTTTACATGCTCCTTAAAAGCAAAAACAAATACCTTTGATCCAAAAGCTTGGGGGATTATCTTTGCAACAAATAATGTGTGTATTTTATGATCGATAAAAACCTAACGCAATTGAACTGTAATTGCCATTGAACCTACGGTCGTAGAACTGTACACTCGTGCATCTGAACTCGAGTGATTCACGGATATCTTAACAGTGTTGAGTTAACAGTGTTGACAGTGTTTAATTATTAATGGATAGGGGGTGCGCTGATTGAGTGAGCAATACAAACGAAAATCACTGGCAGGAACTGGCAGGGACACCCACAACAGCAGAGAATTGTATGCTGCTGTGGTACACCCTACAACGACACAGAATTCTACGCTGTTGTAGTTATCTTGCCAGTTAGGAGGCAGTCAACTGTTGGCATTATAATCCCGACAAAATAAACTACTGCTGTGCTAGACGGTCGTATTTTAGAGCGTTCGGATCTCGATTTTCATGTATTTAGAATATTTACACAAATGGTTTAAATATTAAAAACACGCAATAAAAACATTAAAACTTACAAAATTCCAAATTTTGTTAAAAATTAACGATTGTTTAAATTTAAAATAAATAACAAACAAAAAATTGAAATAAAAAAATGTAATTTTTTTTTAGTTTTGAAAAATTTACATTTTTTAATTTCTATTTTTTGTTTGTTAAAACTTGAAACTTGAAAAATAAAACTTGAAAATAAAAAAATAAAATTTTAAAAATTTAATTAAAAACTTTAGTGCATCTTACAAATTCCGTCATTTTTTACGGGCGAATTCAGCTACTATGCAATAAAAACAAGAAACGTTGCAGATGCTTTCGTCCATTACCTATTTACACTAATGATTGTCAATGTACAATTCTGGATCGCTGTCAACAAGTAGGAAATTGGTCATTATTTGCCTCATCCTGCTACGCGCAACAAAAAAAATTCCAGTCTAACAAGGGCTGACATCAGCTTTGCAGTTGAATTCCTGTAACGTAATCACACAGGAACTACAATGTCATATTCGGACCAATGTGAGTGTATGATGCATCGCTCATCCAGGACAGCAGATGTCGTAAGCTTTCACTATTGTATTCGGCTTCCTCGGGCAAACCGTGATGCTGCAAACGTAAGTATTATTTTGGATACCTAGTGCCACAATTTCTGAGCATCCTGAACTTGATGAACTGATCAACACGTTGCCACAAATTCATCAAAGTCATTCCTAAAAACACGAGGAGTTTCCTGATCCTTTGGCGTGATACTACTGTTGAAGCATCGAACTCATCGTCCCTTCGATGCGGTTTTAAGCTGAAGCCACCAGAAACCATATAAGATGGCGAACTAGAAACAGTTAATTCAAGCTATAGGAATATTTATGTGAAAATATCGGAGATTGTCGTCACGTATGGAAGTCTCCAGTCAGCTAACAGAAGGGAAAATGCCACTTGATTATAGTAAACGATCGTACGTTTCTTTTCCTCTCACTGCTAAATCAGTTCGCTAAAGGGCTGTTTCTTTTCCCTACAATTTGGCTGCAATTTGCAGCGCTGCGTGTACCGAACGCATTTCTTTCCCTCGTTTTTTGCATTGCTAAATGCAGCCATGCAGCAACAAAAAAGGTTAGTAGCTATGCTGCGGAAACAAGATGGCTGCTTCCCATCGATAAAAAATTTGATTCAGATCTACAGCAAATACGACCGTGTTTTTATACTTAGGCCGCTAAAAGTTAATAAAGTGGTTCTCGGGAGGGCACGCGTGGGATTTTTCTTAGCGCATGAAACTTTTTTTTATGACACTGTCTAAAAAAAAAAAAAAATTCCGAATCACGCATCAGCACTTTCACCAAACATATTCTGGAGCCGATGACCACAGAGTCGATGATCTCAGGGTTGTTCAAAGGTATGTCACAACTAAAAAATGGCATCTAAAAAATGACTTTTATCAAACGTATAACATTTGTACGCTGAACCTGGCATCAAAACTATAGATATTGTACTCCACAACAAAATGTAAGCTATACTGATTTCGTTTTGTTTAGTAAAAAAAAAAAAAAAGCCATCGCCCGCATCTGCAAAATCACGAATAAACATTTAAAAAAAATCGCCGCCCGCTCGCATCAATTTTTTTAGCATCACTCCCGAGAACCAATTAATTTATTTTTTAGAGGCCTTATGGTGGATTCAACTGAAACCACAAAGCTGCAGGTATAGGTAGAGCAATAAATACACAACCATAAAACACTATTGATTCATTTCTATTGCCAATAACTTTCATGCTAACGTTCTTCAGCGACTTGAACGATTACAGCAATCGCACGAAGACGGCAGCGGCCATTTTTTTTGGCGGTTTGTTTGATACGTCTCTGTCTACTAATCTGCCAGGGTGCTGTTTCGTTTGGTCGTCTAGCGGTAGTGACGTACCATGTATACACCATGAGTACACGCCACTAAGCCTCAATCTCCCCCCCCATGAGTACAATTAAGTCTATATTCCCTATCTGCCTTTACAGAACATTTCGGCGTTTGTAAAATCTATTTTAATTTAATTTAATTTCGCTGTTCGGGATATAAATAAGTTACCTAAAATATATATAATGTGGCGAATATACAAAATATTTTGCGCATGTATGTAAAATTTTGTCCCACATATCAATATTTTAACATATATAAAATTATGTTTCATACATAAAATATTTACCATATACAAATTATTTTCCATACATAAAATACTTTCCATATATAAAATATTTTCCATGTATTAAATATTTTCCATATATAAAATTTTTCCATATATAAATTATTTTCCATACATAAAATACTTTCCATATATAAAATATTTTCCGTATATAAAATTTCCATAAAATTTCCATAACATAAAATATTTTCCGTATACAAAATTTTTTTCATATATAAAATGTTTTCCATATATGCAATTTTTTCCATATATAAAGTTTCCTCGTGCAATCTTCATATATAAAAGTTTTGTGCGCATCTATCTGCGCAGGTCTCCGCCCAAGGTGAGCAACACCATCTACCGGCAGACAGTGCAGCTATGGCCTGCGTAGTCAAGACCAGCTGAGATAGTAGTTGCGTTTTTTGATCCAACGCAGCTACTATATCAGCTGGCCTTGCGTGTAGTGGGGTGGCGCGTTAGCTAACGCAACAGGACAGAATAGAACGCAATTTATTTGCAAGTAGGTTTCAAATTTAAAGCAGTTTTGAGAAAAAGAGTAAAATAAAAATGTACGTTTAAATATTGTGTTAGTATACTTACGCCATGACAGAAAAAAAGTAGGAATTAATTACATCTGTGCTACATCTGTGCATCTGTTCAGTGTGGACTGCTAAAGCCCGACTCTGGCCTACTCCCCCACTTACTCCCTTATTTGTATTTGTATTATTTGTATTATAAAAAATGAAATTTCGTAGCACAGTATCATTTCTACAATAATTACTTCTTTCTGCCATGGCGTTAAGATTACTTTTAATACTAAGGCACCGTTTAAATTCACATTTTTTTTTAAGAGTTTCTTTCAAAACAGCTTTAAAATTGATGCTTATTGCCGGTAAGCAGCCTTCTGTTTGCGGGCGGTAGGAGCTATCTTGCCAGGCCTAACGACAATCGTGATAATTATGTTGATGCAGAACCTGGCGGGAGGCGGAAGGGGGGGGGGGGGGGGGGCAGAAACCTGAGATTTTTCGCGAAGGCACAAACACAACAAAACCTAACAGTTTGAAGAAATTCACTCGAAGAAATATTTTAAGCTCATCACGTAGGTTTAAACGGCTTATGAAAAACTTAAGTATTTTTGGAGCAGCAAATGGAAATAGGCCCGATCAAGGATCAGGGGAAGACAAGGGGGGCTACGGGGAGACAGAAGTTGACTTCAGAGCGGCTGCAACTAGCATTTTTATAATAAAATGTAATGTAAAAATGTATTTTATAGTAGTCGTTGCAAAAATTGGGGTCCCCTTGCCAGCTGGCGCCCGGTACCTCGCAACCTTTGCACCCTTCTTAATTGCAGCACTGATTTACGTCACGCAAGCCATTTATGTTAACCAATCAGACCTTGTAACGACAGCTAATTCCAGGAAATTACTACTAAAAGAAAATAATAGGAAATCAATAGTAAATTATTACAAATTAACGAGAAGCACACAGAAGCCAATTTTTCTCTCTCCTGCCCCCATTTTTAAGAAATTCGGCTGCCTTGGAGTATTGGTCCCAGGCAGGGGTTTAGAAAAAATCGTCGCCCCTGTTTCAAAACAATGTCTATCATGAGCTTCTACTTGTAGCATACTCATGGCCCACTGAGTAATAACTTCCGTCTTTGCTTCCCGCCTTCATGCCAGGACCATTGCAAATTGGTTGTCTTCTTGTAGTGAATTTGTTGTGTCAGGAGCAGTAAAGCACCAGTCACGCGAAACGTGACCGTATTTTTAAACTGCAAGTAGTTAATAGCACGTAGACAGCTAGGTCATGACTGCCAACCTCCGTCACAGTGCAGTTGTCCGGGATGCAATTGTCCCACACGTAACGGATGTTTATGAAATCCCTAATATAGATTTTATCGTATGTCTGATAAATATTTCAGAAAACCCCGGACAGGAAGACAGAATCATCTCCCAAAAATTCGGTAAATGTGAACTTGGATGGGGTGAAAAATTGCTCAGTGCACTAGACTGGAGAGGGGGGGGGGGTTATTAAACAGTAGGCTTATTTTCCTGACATTCCTGGAAAAGTAGCTGAGTGGTCCCGGGATCGAACCTAACCTAAGCCGTCCCTGACGTTATCGGGAAGAGAAGTTCCCTTGTGATGTCTCGTGCTCATGTCGATTGAGGCATGTGAAAGATCCTGGGAGTTTTCGATTGGATTTACCTAGCAAAATTATCGCTCTCGCTTTTAGGATCAGGGCTTTGGCTGGGAGTACACGTATCAAACCTCCATAAGTCCTAATAATCTTGACAAAGTCATGATTTTTTTTTTCAAATGAGCCATGATTTATTTCAAATAAGTTATGACTATTTGAACAACGACTGCAATCCTTCTGGGAAACGAAGACGGAAGCTTGTATTCAGTTGGCCATCGTTAGCCTATACTACATGTTGGAGCTCGTATTAGCTCCATAGCTCCATAGCTCCATAGCTCGTATAGGCTTGGAACAGGGGGGGGGGGGGGGGGAGGAATTTTTTTAAAAAAATTCCGGGGCCCATACCCCGAGGCAGCCAACGTTCTTAAAATGGAGCTATGGGGGGGGGGGGGGAAGAATTGGCTTCAATATGCTAACGATAATTTGTAATAATTTACAATTGATTTCCTATTGGTAGTAATTTCCTGACATTACAAGGTCTGTTTGGCTGACATAAATGGCTTACGTAACATCAAGCAGTGCCGTAATTAAGGGGGTGCAAAGGATGGGAGAGATCCGGGCCCAACATCCGGGCGCCTATGTCCATTTGCTGTGCCAAAAATACTTCATCTTTTCATAAGCCATTTCGACGTATGTTACGAGCTTAGAATTTTTTTCGAGTGGATTTCTTCAAATTGTTAGGTTCTGTTGTGTTTGTGCCCTCGTGAAAAATCTTAGGCTTCTGTCCCCTCACCCCCTCACCCTCCCACCAGGCAGCTCTGGTCCTGCATCATCGTTAGGCCTGGGAAGATAGCTCCTACTGCCCGCAAACAGAAAGCAGCTTACCTGCAAAAAATCATCAAGTTTAAAGCAATATTGAAAGAAACTCTTAAAAATAAAAACGTGAATTTAAATGATGCCTTAGTATTAAAAGTAATCTTAACGCCCTGGCAGAAAGAAGTAATTATCGTAGAAATGATACTGTGCTACGAAATTTCATTTTTTATAGCACAGATGTAATTAATTCCTACTTTTTTCTGTCATGGTGTAAGCATACTAACACAATATTTAAACGTACATTTTTATTTTACTCTTTTACTCTTTACTCTTTACTCTTTCTTTACTCTTTTACTCTCTCTCAAATCTGCTTTAAATTTGAAGCCTACTTGCAAATGAATTGCGTTCTATTCTGTCCTGTTGCGTTAATAGGCAACAGGAGCTAACGCGCCACGCCACTACGCGCAAGGCCAGCTGAGATAGTAGCTGCGTTGGCGCAAAGAACGCAACTACTTTCTCAGCTGGTCTTGACTACGCAGGCCATAGCTGCACTGTCTGCCGGTAGATGATGTTGCTCACCTTGGGCGGAGACCTGCGCAGATGGATGCGCACAGAACTTTTATATATGAGGATTGCACGAGAAAACTTTATATATGGAAAAAATTTTGTATATGGAAAATAATCTATATATGGAAAAAATTTATATATGGAAAATATTTTACATATGGAACATAATTATATAATGTTAAAATATTTATATATTTGACAAAATATTATATATATGCGCAAAATATTTTATATTTTACTAGGTAACTTTATTATGTCCCAAACGGCGCCTCATATGTGGGTAAAGGGTCGCACACAAAAAAAATAGAAATAAAAACAGTAATTGATGTGGAAAAAAAGGTTACCAAAATCAAACAAAGCATGATTAAGAACAAATTACTGAGAAAGAAAGTGGAAAAAATGTACAAGTACTAGAAAACAATGCAACCAAATAAGAAGAGTTGTTAGTGGCTGAGCGGGTAGAGAGTTCAGCCTGTTGCTGTGAAGGCTTGCGGATATCGTCGAACCCCTAGAAAGGGGACCTTAGTAAAGTCCCCACCAGGCCTAGCGGCCAGGGTAGCGTGAGACGCTATCATGCTCCTTCAGCAGTTATGGGAACTTATTCTGGCCAATGAACAATCTTTCGGCTCCTACGATGATCGGAAATTTCCCGATTCCATTCCCCGGATTTGCTCCCCCTTTACCAGATATTTCTTCTCTCAAAAAAGGATGGTAATGTTCAAAATTGGGCCGGTTCAGGCACACAAGCATTAAATTGCTTCGGTTGACTTGAGGCTCACAGAAATTAATAAAAAAAAATGTCATGTACAGCCCACGGGGGACCACACCGAATTTAGGATCTGGTGTTGAAGGGTGCTACCTAAGAAAATCAGCGCGGAGTCAGTTGTGGCGGCACGCCAATCGATCGGAGGAACACTCCATTATTGAGAGGGAGGGAGAAGAGGAACAGACGAATTCGGGCGCTTGTGATGCTCATGCCAATAACATGTTGGGGATTATTTTGCATCCGTTAAATCCATTTAATGCATAGAGCCCATGGAACTCTGAAGACGGATGTACTCACTCCTAGATTCCCGGTTTGGGTGACGAATTAGGCAAACGTTTACAAAAGAAGGCAAACAGGAAAACGGCAACGTCTTCGAATGTGTTTCTTGGAATGGTGAGAAGAAAAGGAAAGCTACACCTATGTTGTCGTTCCAAGATCAAAGGAGTTTGTGACGAATCGTTGTGATCTATCGGGGAAACCGGCGCATCGGAGATATTCATTTTACTGGTGAGTTGTACATTTTTAAATTGAAAATTATGGCCATATGTTTATAGCAGCCACCATCGGATAGCCGCAGTTCAGAATCTTTCCTGCGTATTATGAAGGCTCTCTCATGTTGAATCTTCGTTCGCGTTGAATATAATGGGTTCCAACACGTGCTCGCGACTGTGTTAGCAACCGGCATCTGAGTTAATGGATGCCTACTGTTTGTAATGTCTTTATCATAGAAAAGCCCCCATGAGGGCACAGAGACCCGTCAAGTTTTCGCCATTGAAAGTAGTGATATCAGAGCCAAAATGGCTCCCGCCAAGTTTGGAGTCCGAACTGTGATCACTCATGCTTAACTGACAATCACCGAGGTGTCAGTTGAGATTGAGTGATCAGGGTTGGGACGGAAAACTTGGTGGCAGCCATTTTGGCTCTGATATCACTACTTCTATGGCGAAAACTTGATGGGTATCTTTAACTTCATGGGTTTTTTTTTTTGTATTTTATCACCCCTTTTGGTTTGTTTATGATTTTGGTGTAGTGTAGGTAGTGATTGTGCGCTCCTTATGAAAATGTAATTGTAAATAGTTTCTTGGGACAGCCTAAAGAAAATCGACACTCTGGTATAGTTAATGGAGTTAACGAAGGGATGGAGGGGAAGGGAGTGAAAATTATGCTGGAGGGTGATGATCGTGTTAGTTCTAAGCGAAGGACTAAGAGTTCCATTTTATTATTATAAATATAAATTTTGTAATCTAATTTCAGGGACTTAAAAGGACATTCCTCCAAACGCCATTTTTCTCGATCCTCCACATCAAGTATGGCACCAAAGGTCTATTTCCTTGCCGTTAGTTAATCCCTTGGTAAAAATCCGTTTTAAAATGTGGCGTCTAGGAGATTTTCCGTTGGAAATTGGGGAACTTTATTTAAGTGCGTCCCGCAATTATATATGATGCTTTGCGCGCTTACAATAACCATGACGTTTCATCTCTGTGTGTTCGTGCACTAATTTTCTAAAATTACCATGAGATCAAAAATCTAAAAGACTAATGCGGTAAAAATTAACATTAATTATTGCAATAGATCGCCTAAGCAAAATTATAAAACACTAGCCTAGAAAATTATAAAATGTGATGTTAAAATACGGGAATCATTCCGGTTTGTGACGACACGATTAATGCGTTCAAGCAGGTTCGTTTATTATGCGCAATGCCAATTGAGACAGTAGCTGCGTTCTTCGCTGCGAGGATCGCTGTTACTATATCAGTTGACCTTTGCGATGCTATATGCGAGGATGGCGATCAGCGCGTGGCTGTTATAAGGCAGGCGGGATGTTATAATGCAGGCCGGGTGTCCCTTTAAATCGTATAGCACGTTGTGTGATAAATGAGACTAACAAACAAATGTTCCGTTTCTGGATTTCTGGCGTGCCTTGTAAGTTCTCGGCTGATCATGGTCAGCGGAGAATAGGCGCAAGGTGCTCGAAACTTCTCAGTAAATGTTTCTCAAATTCGGTATGTTCTCTCTAATGTATATTTAGGTGTTTAAGCTGTGTGACAGACAGGGCCCCACACCAAATTTTGGGGCCTGGAATTAATTACAACAACGGGTCTCCCTCCCCCGACTGAAATCGGGAAAGAAATAGTGACTCTATGTGCTTAAAGGGGGATTGCCACCAAATGACAAGCTGCAACATCTATAGCCATTTACCGATGTCTGGTTCTATTCAACCCTTACCTTCAACAAGCGAAGGAACACACAAATAAATTTCTTTTTATGAAACAAACAAGCCACGTGCCTCCTTAATTATTGAGTGTAAACTTTGTACTTCCACGTGCACCAAAGAGCATGCGTTAGAGTTAAGCCTAACGTAATCGCAGGCGCTTTTTTCTATATATCGACGGTTTTGAAACGCAGATTTTGAACCGCTAGATGGGCGCCATGTAGTGAAAGTGATATCGTTAACTTTGACCACTTGCTCCCTGGTGCACGTGGATGCTCCAACTTTACACGCAATAATTACGGAGACACGCGGCTTATTTGTTGTGTAAAAAGAAATTTCTTTGCGCATTCCTTCAGTCGCTTGTTGAAATCAAGTATACATAGAACTAAATAATAGTAGACGGGCACTAGATGCTGTAGCTTGTTATTCGGTGAACTGGCATCTTTAAATCGTAGCAAGTTGTATGATAAATGAGACTAGTAAACAAATGTTCCGTGTCTGGATTCCTGGTGCACCTTGTAAGTCCTCAGCTGTTCACATGATCAGTGGAGAATGAATACAAGGTGCTCGAAACTTCTCAGTAAATGTTTCTACCGTTATGTTTTCTAATGTAAAGTTTTTTTATGCGATTAAGGTGTGTGACAGGCAGGCCCCCCCCCCCCCACATCTAATTTTGTGGCATTGGACTAATTACAACAACCCTCTCCCCTCCCCTCCCCCTCACCTGACTGAAATCGGGAAAGTATGGTCATTCGTGAATTCGGGCTGCTTACGTTTGAAGGCTTCTTTGACAGGCTGACTGAAATCGGGAGA
>JAHWFP010053224.1:0-14082 GCA_023313725.1 Lithobius niger | reverse complement strand
CATTTAAACTTCTAGGCTATCGGAAAGGATTACATGTGGGGAAGGTGAGTATTTTGTTATGTTTTGGATATTTCTACGAAGTAAATGCTGAACTAGAGCTAAAAATAAATCGCAGTGGCTTATAAGGAACTCTATTTTAAGGAATTATTGCTTTTAAAGGACAGATTATCAACAACCATTCTAACATAGTGCAGCTGTTTCCTTATGGCTATAAAGAATTTTCGGTTACATGGACCTTTTTTCACTGTGACTTGAAGTTCTTCGTAAGCGGTATCGACTACATCTGGTAGCATGACACTTAAAAACGCTGCTGCGAGTAAGTCCCACGGCATGTACTGTAAGAGTGGAGTAATAGCAGCCAGCCATTAAAAAAAAACGCTGCTGCCAGAGCTGCCAGTGTAAGCCCCATTACACAGATGTCTCAGAAGTCCCGTCCAGGTGAAATGAGGCATTAAGACTTGGATATAGGCTGCTGATAATAACATGTTCGTATAGGAAGTCTCCCATGGCGAATCTGATATCAAAAATGACCTTGGAGGTGTCTTCAAGGTCATCCAATGTGCAACTCCTAAACTACGCATTGTATGGGCATAAAGCAAATTAGAAAATAGTGGGGGATCGCATCCACAGAGTGGGCTCGCTTCATCGGCTCAGAGTACAACTCAGAAAGCAAACCAGAAATCGCGTACAAAACAAGGAAGATAATGGCAAAAGAAGGCCGGTGATGCAGAGAAGCCATCCTTGGCTCAGCAGGCATTGCATAAAATAGTCCTATAACCATAAACGAAACGGCGACAAGGAAAGTAAACATTCTTGACTTGTCTCGGTAAAACTGTAAAATAAACTAAAGTGGCAGATTTAAGGCAATAGACCCGGTGGGCAAGCCGTGAAGGGCCCATATTGTTCCCGAAAATCTCACGTCCTTCCAATCCCCCCCGCGTTAACTCGACCCCCTTACATCACAATTATATTTTCCAAATTCGAATATAGTAAATGGTAAATGTCAACCTTAGTAGTCACGGCTGTGCTGTATTGAGGGTAGGGGGTGGCGAGGGGATGCCTGTTCCCCAAAAATTGGGGCACCAATTCTTAAAATTCACTTTCACTGATTAGCTCTTATAAGTAAACAAAATATCAATAAAGGATGCTTATAATAATATAATAATAATAATAATAATATATAGAGACGATGCTCGAGGCATCCACCCACCCAAATTCCCCGGCGGCAGATGTTAAGTGGAAGAAGTACCACCATTATTACAGTTGTTTTTACAGTTTTGTTTTTTGTTGTTATAAGTAAAATATGTTAATAAAGGGAATCTTTAAAAGAGAATTTGTGGTTCCAGTTAGTCATTTCGGGGGAGGCTCTTCCCCCATAGGGCGCAGTCCTGACTGTACTAGGATTTACGTTTTCCATTTAGTCGAATTTGAGAAATGTAATTTTGAAATCAAGGTGTTGAGTTAAGTAGGGGGTTGGGAAGAATGGGACTTAAATTTTTCAGGCCATTTCAGGGCTTGCCCACCTGGTCCTCTTGGCTTAAATCTGCCACTGAAGTTGATTTTACAGTATTACCGGAATAAGGCAAGAAAGTTTACTTTTCCTTGTTGCTGTTTCGTTTGGTAGTTCAGCTAGGCCTATTTCTGTAATTCCTGCTTCCCCCCATGGATGGCTTCTCTGCCGCCCCCCCCCCTTCATTTGCCAATATCTTCCTTGTTTTGAACGCGCTTTCTCTTCTGCTTTCTGTGTTGTAGAAGTCGCACGATCCCCTAAAACTTTCTAATTTGCTTTATGCCCGTACCATTCATAGATTAGGAGATACACATTGGATGACCTTAAAGACGACCTCCAAGGTCATTTAAATTTCATCATCGAATTCGTCGTAGGTGACTTCCTGTACTAACGTTAGCAACCTATATCCAAGTCTTAACGCCTTATTTCACCTGGACGGGACTTACTGTAAGTGTACTGTAATAGTGGTGTACTGTCAGCAAGACAGTTCAATGCACTGTAATGGTGGTGTACATTATTGTGATAGCGGCATACCGTATATTCAAGGCAAACCACTTAAAAATACGATGCTGTCGGTAAGCCCCATTATACGTACTGTAATAGTGGTGTACTGGCAGCAAGACTGTTAAAAACACTGCTGCCAGTAAGCCCCATTGTATGTACTGTAATAGTGGTGTACTGGCAGCAAGACTGTTAAAAACACTGCTGCCAGTAAGCCCCATTGTATGTACCAGGAGCCTATAGGCTCCTGTATGTACTGTAATAGTAGTGTACAGCGGTTTTAAATATCTTGCTGTCATTACAACACACTCACAGCAAGCCACTTAAAAAACGTTGCTGCCAGTAAGCCCCATTGTATGCACTGTAATAGTGGTGTTCTTGCAGCAGCTTTTTTAAAGATTTCGCTTTCATTACAACACACTTACATTACTCTAATAGCGGTGTACTCACAGTAAGCCACATTATGTACTGTAATAGTGGTGTACTGGCAGCAAGACCGTTAAAAATACTGCTGCCAGTAATTCCCATTGTATGTACTGTAATCGTGGCTTACTGGCCGCAAGACAGTTAAAAATGATGGTGTCAGTAATCCCCATTGTGTGGGCTGTAATAGTGGTGTACTGGCTACAGTGGTATTAAATATCTTGCTGTAATTACAACACACTCACAGCATGCCACTTAAAAACGGTTGCTGCTAGTAATCCCCATTGTATGTACTGTAGTAGTGGTGTACTAGCAGCAGCGTTTTTAACGATCTTGCTTTCATTATAATACACTCACAGCAAGTCACTTAGGCAACAAGACAGTTAAAAATACTGCTTCCAGTAATACCCATTGTACGTACTGTAATAGTGGTGTACTGTCAGCAAGTCACTTAAAAACACTGCTGCCAATAATTCCCATTGTATGTACTGTAATAGTGGTGTACCGTTAGGCGACCTATCTAATTAAATTCGCTTGGCTGAAAGGTGGGGATGTTTTTTAACTAAGAACATCAAATAGGGACGTCAAATAAATGCCGACTTTAAAGCACTAATCATGTACCAAATCAACTTAAATGAATATAATTAGTATTGCTGAAAGGTGGAAGTGTTTTATTTGAGAAGGCCAAGAACAATTGTTTTCGTCAAATAGAAATAGTTTGTGTAGCTATATTTATTTCGTGTATCACGTTGAAGAATTGTGGCAATAAAGCACTCTTGTGACCTATCTAATTCACTTAAAGGTATATTCCTCTCGGTTGGCTTTCCTGTATAGCTTAGTTTATCGTCACCATTACTTCAGACAAGTGCAAATGCAGCAAAGTCATTCTTTTCCTGTTTTTTTTCCCCAAGTGAGAAATGGTTTAGCTACATTCACTCTTAACCTATAGTAGTGTGGTAAACCAACAGTACATGTGGTACATCCCAATATTTCAAAGAATTGTGCACTTTTTGATTGGAATATGCCGCTTAGCATGTGTGTACCTCAGGCCAATACAAAGATTTTCAGAGGGGGAGCCACCGTGAATTCCATGTAAAATACCAAAATGTCGACGATTTTCCAAAATGGCCACCCATTTTTTCAAAAATTGTTCTATTTTGTGTTCATGGGGTCCATGTGGACTAATCTGGAGGTGCTGCGAACAAGGTTTACTTAAAAACCTTGAAAATTATTTCTTGGGACCATTTTTTGCCCCAATTTCGAAAATATTTTTGGCCCATATATTTTTTATTCTACTACCGTGGATAGACTTTCAGGGAATACCGTTAACCAGTCCAACTAATGCAAACTTCGTTTAGATCTTGTCTCGTCTGCTTTTCACGCCACAAAACAGACTTCTTGCTCCTCTGACACTACTATTAGCTCTCACTTACCGCGATTTAATTAAGACTTCATCTGTTTCAAAGATCAATAGTAGGACAGCTTGGAGCCCACAATTGATGGAATTGTTCACTTTCTGTGAAAAGCATGAACTTTGATATGGATGCACATAAAGGGTAACTGGAAAAAATAGCTCTGATAGGCGGGGGGGGGGCCCGCAATGGTTTTTTTGGCTGTAACTCCTTAACCGTCGACAAATCAAAATCATAATGTGAAGCAAAAACGTAAACACACAATTCTGGACAGGAAACATAATATTATATTTCTTTTACGTAAAAGCAACTATTGAACCTCAGAATAATCTTATTAAAACTATATTGCCCTTAATTTTTTTTTTTTCATTTGGTTGATAAAGTGATTTTTGTGTTCAAAGTGCTCTTGCGAGCCCTCTAATAGCCCGAAATGAACATGCTTCGAATTGTCTAAAAGGTGGGTACCTATTCTTAATTTCTTTCCATTAATCCTAACCGAAATTGATAGCTTAGATACAAATACAAATTTGAGTATTACAATGGCACCTTAAAATTAAAACTAGCAGCTACACGAATTACAGCTATACCTTTAAATGGCCGTAGAACAGTCTCTGTGTAAGCTGTGAGCATCCTATGTAAGATCCTTTAAGATTCTTTAAGTTCTTACAGGAAGAGCAAAACTTACAAGATCCTATAAGGTCCTATAAGATCTTGGTACAAGATCCTGTAGGATCCTGCTAAGATCCTGTAAGACCCTGCAGGATCTTGTACCAAGATCCTATAGGATCTTGCACCTAATCTTACGCAAGATCCTGTAGGATCCTGCTAAGAACCTGCAGGATCCTACAGGATTCTACAGGATCTTACTTTGTGCAAGATCCTGTAGGATCCGACAGAATCTCGTCCCATGATTTTGCAGCATCCCTGTAAGAACTTGAAGGATCTTACAAGATCTTACATAGGATGCTCACATTTCGGTTAGAATTTGTGTGCACAGGTAGCCGCGATCACTGGAGCGTCAGATTCGATAGGCATCGTGATCCCAGCTGTACATCTCTGGCTTCGTACAAACTCTGGTTCGATTCTGGCGATGAGAAGTGTGTATGTACGGGTTTTTCTCCGTTGTTTCCCGCCCGTTGCAGGAGGGTTTCCTCCAGGTACTCCGGTTTCCTCCCTCATGCTGCAAAAAAAAAAACTGTCATAATGGTGGTACCTCTTCCACTTAACATATGCCGCTTGGGAATTTGGGTGGGTGGATGCCTCGTGCATCGTCTCTGTATTATTATTAGAATTGATCGAAAGAATAAATTCCCACTTTTCAGAATATCCTAATAATATTAGGATATTCTGAAAGGTGGGAATTTATTCTTTCTATCAATGGAGAGACATAAGCATATCAATTTCGGAATAGCTGAGGTCTCGCAAGAGCACTTTGAATTCGAAAATCATCACGACTTTGCTGCTGCGCCATTACTCTTCACCTTTAAATGGACATACGACGGTCCCTAATCCCTATCTAAGTTAAATAATTCCGGTTAGGATTGATGGAAAGAATCGATCTCCACTTTTCAGAAAATCCTAAGCATGCCCATTTCAGGCACTTTGAATTCTAAAATCACCATACCCTTTCGCCACTGCACGATTACCTCTTCACCTTTAAAAGGCGCAGGACAGTTCCCTATCTGAGCTAAACAATTTCGGTTTGAATTGATGGAAAAAGTAGATCCAACCTTTCAGAAAGTTCTAACCATGTCCATTTCGGGCTATTAGAGGGCTCGCAAGAGCACTTTGAAAATCACTACAATTGATAAAAGGAGTGTTCGCGTGAATTAAGGGTGATGTACTTTAAATAAGATTTTGGGATTCAAGCGTTGCTTTTACGTAATAAATGTATATGACATGGGGGGGGGGGATGGCTGCCATTTTGGTGCTCTACATGGAAATCGAGGTGGCTCCCTCTCTGAAAAAACATTATACAGGTTATAGGAACCCGCTTGCAAAGTGGCTTATTCCCATCAAAAAGTGCACAATATTTTAGTGTACCACTTGTACTACTATGTAAATGTTTCAAAGACTATTTCGTGCAGGATGCTTGAATATAGTGAGAATCCTTTTAAGTCAAGAATTTGTAGGACTTTAATTTCCCCAAACCCATATAAAGTCGTGCTTAAGTAGGTTTAATTAAGCTTGTCTGAAAAGAAAGAATAATTTGTTTCCTACAACCGAGGCTAAGAAAACTTTGTACATCAAATAGAGACCATCCTACTGTAATTTGTACTGCCTTTTTTTTAAAGAAATTATGAGTAACAGGGTATACACAAAATAACTGTAGAACAGTCCCTATGTGGCGTTGACGTAGCATTTAATACCGATTTTGCATTGGTGAAGTCAAGCGGCCAGGCCGGACTGGGGCAGGCCAGCCAGTGCCGATTGGGGCCACTGCCGATCCGGCCGGCCCGATTTCGCGTTGGTTAATTCCACGGCTCGATGATCACGATTTACAGCATCGCCACGTGTTGGTTTGTGGTACTTGACACATTCCACTTTCTGCCGCTACACTGCAGCACCATTCGTAAACCATTCCGATTTAAGCGGCGCTGGCCGGCTCCGTTCCTAATTTGATTTTGCGTTGGTAAATAAAGCGGTCTTGGTCCATTGGTGTGAGCCGGGCCGGCTCTTGAAACAGCGGTTTGGCCTGGGCCGACCCGATTTCGCATTGGTTAATAAAACTGTGCCCAGCCCTCCTTGTCACGGCCAGGACCACTTGAATTTACCAATGCGAAATCGGTATTAGCATAGAAAATTGTCTCCCCTTTCAGTCAGGCATAATTGTATCCACTTAGGTGGGTTAATTAGATGGATACATAGGAGTACTTTTTAAGTTGGAACTTGTTGCAAATTATACCCACAATGCATTAGCAGTGTATGACAAATCCTACTGTATGTGGATATGTTTCTTTAGCCTCATCACATAAAAGCATTTCCATTGTATAGTCAAGCCTAGTTATATTAAACATAGAAAGCTATGCTTAGTCTCCTTAGATAAAAAATGGCCCTATCTTTCATTCAACCTAACTGTAACCATTTAGGGTAATTATATAGGTCTTATAAATTTTATAACGTAGGGATTGTTATAAATATTAGGCCTACCCACAATTCTTTTAAACTGGAGGGATTACTTTTCACCGAATCGAGTTTTTCCGAATGAAAATATTAGACAAATTTTACCTTATGTGTAAGCATTCCTACTTGGGAAGAAATGTGCGATTAGTTAGGTTTCTGATGTTATATGTTTAGACGCAGCAAGTGGCAGCGCGAGCGAGACAGGCAATTGTAAAAAAAATTATTCGGCAAAACGAAAATCTGCCTTTCGCTGAAAATTCGGATACTGATTAAAATTCAGCTGAAAGGGATTTGGTGAAACAGGTATACATCCCTTAACCAGGATGCACAAAAACAAAGCCGTAGGGCAGTCACATTTTTGTTCTTGGTCTCGTTGAATAAAAAAAACAACAATCCCGCTTTTCAGTCAATTCATTCAGATTCCATTTGGTTAACTTGCCTAGGGCACAGAAGTTCTTTAAAGACTAGATACCTATAATTCCTCAATAGGGTTACTAAAAATAGCTGTTGGACAGTCTCTGTTCTAGTCTCGTAGGATAAAGGAAAACCACTCTTTATCCAAGGCTAATTATTATACCCATCTAAGTTAATAACATAGGTCAACTGACCACTTGGTTTAAATTCGTAAATTATAGGGGAAAAATAACTAATCAATAATCAATTATTTTGTTTCAATGTTATCAAATTTTATCATGACCATATCGTAAAGAACAGTATTACGTGGGAAATAGGAGTGGGGTATTCAGTCAAAAAGCGTATTTTATCTATAATTTTTAAAAATTCGATATACAATAACTTTTCACTTCACAAATTTCCCACCACAAATACATCTGGGGGCGGGGGGGGGGGGGGGTATGGGAGATTGCTCAATGGCAGCCTCTGGCCCATGGACTATGATCTGTCCTCGCTAAAAGAATTGCAAACAAAAACTACCGGTAGGGAGAGACAACAATTCCAAGAAGATTTAGCTGTTTTGCATCATCAGATGACTTTTGAATTATTTTCTTTTGTAGGACTTAGGCGGTCGTGGGAGTTGAACCAGTGTTCATTGCCAGTCAGCCGTCCTAGTAGGTGACTTAACACTAGAATTGTTCACTTTCTGTGATAAGGATGAAATTTGGTATGGATGCACGTGAAGGGTAACGGGGAAAAAATAGCTATGATAGCAAGTTCACCTCCCCCCCAACCTGAGGAAGGGTGGGAGTGATTTACTACCTTCCCCCCCCCCCCAAAAAAAAATAATAAACGGTTTGTTGGATGTAACTTATTAACCATCAACAAATCAAAAGCATAATGTCAAACAAAAGCGTTCAGCGCACAATTATGGACAGGAAAGGTGATATACATCTTTTAGGTAAAAGCTACCATTGAACTCCAAATCGTATTTCAAGTATATCACCCATAATTCGCATGAACGCGCCTTTTTTCAATTGCTTGTTATAGTGATTTTCGGGTTCAAAGTGTTCTTGCACGCCCTCTAATTGCCCGAAATTGACATGCTTAGGATATTCTGAAAGGTGGAGGATATATTCTTTCCATCAATCCTAACCAAAATTGTTTATCGATGGTGGCGTAGCAGCGAAAGCGTATGGTGATTTTCGAATTCAAAGTGCTCTTGCGAGCTCTGTTAATACATTGAAATGGACATGCTTAGGATATTCGGGAAAGTAGTCCTGTCCCCTGGCCTATACCCCCGTAGGAATTTTTGAGTGGACGGATGAAACCTGTTACAGGGGTCAGGTACATTATAGTAGATTTAAAAAAACAGAGGTAGACATCTGAGAAACTTCATCCGAATTTTCCAGCCCCAATTTTCCAATATGGCCGTTTTTTCGATGAAATTAAACATACCTTTATGCTTCCACCTTTGCTATCGGATCCCAAAAAGTTACATCGGCTTCTGGAAGATTAAAACATGTTTGTAATCAAGCCACCTGCACAATGATCCTAATTTATGTAAATATGTCAGCCGAAAGGGTTAAAAAAAATACGGTGTATGCAAATCAATACAAAATCGTACATTATTACTTGCATAAAACACTTACAGAGGTTAGCAGTAAGTTCTTTTCGAAACAATTAAACAATATGGAAAGAATAGATCCCCCACCTTTCAGAAAATCCTAAGTATGTCCATTTCGGGCTATTAGAGGGGTTGCAAGAGCACTTTGAATTCGAAAATCACCGTACGCTTTCGCCGCTATGCTATTACCTCGTCACCTTTAAATGGGCTTAGGACGGTCCGTATCCAAATTAAACGATTTCGGCTAGGGTTGATGGAAGGAATAGATCCCCACCTTTCAGAAAATCCTAAGTATGTCCATTTCGGGCTAATAGAGGGGTCACAAGACCACTTTGAATTCGAAAATCGCCTTACGCTTTCGCCGATATTCCATTACCTCTTCACCTTTAAATGGGCTTAGGACGGACCGTATCTAAGTTAAACGAATTCAGTTAGGGTTGATGGAAAGAATCGATGACCACCTTTCAGAAAATCCTAAGCATGTCCATGAAACCAAAGGCCGAAGTCCTACTACTGTGCCATACTGATACGGCCTTTTTCAAGAGTCAAATAAATACAAATGCAAACTTCTTTACGTTTCCTTTTGGACTTGTACAGGGTGGGGGAGAAAGGACGGAACACCCTTGGCAATCAAAGATGGTTAATGTTAGGATAATAAAACTTTGCATGGTATGTAGGCGAACGGAGAGCCAACTAACCATGAATCGATCACTGACCTTGACGCATATTTTCAAGGTCATCGTGATGCTAACTTTTTACTATGCTTCGTAGAACCCCAGTGTAAATTAGAAACTTGTAGACAGTGTCAAGGCATGGCCAATTCAAAAAAAAACAGAACGAAATTTGGTACGTTAGTTTAGGAGTTACGGCATTACAATTATCATTCTGTTGTGCTGGCCGAGTGGCTTTCCTGCCAAAGAGTTCTGTAAGGCTCTTTCGTACACCATGCATTGTATTGGTAGGTGATGGTGTTGGCAGCATACGCAAATTGGCATAATTCATTAACCGTGATCAGCTCTAAAACAAAATCGGAAATGTTAACCTGAGGGAGAACAACATTAGTTTCATTTCTAGACGACCACTGTGACTAAACTATGCCAACTTGCATAAGATGCTGTAGTTTGCAGCACCATTCTGTTTATACGTGTAATGTGTTGAGCTAGTGTCGAGTCATCAGTGTGTCAGTTGCTGTTTGTTTCCAAGCATGCTTCATGTACTTTGAGGACCACTGGACTTAATTTTACACTCACTGTTTGGCAGGAAAGCCACTCTGTCCGCACAACAAAATGATGCTTGCAATTTTCGTAACTCCTAAACTAGCGTACCGAATTTCGTTCTGTTTTTTTTTCAATGGCCATGCCTTGCCAATGTCTACAAGTTTCTAATTTAGACTGGAGTTCTACGAAGCATAGTTAAAAAGTTTGCATCACGATGACCTTGAAAATATGCATCAAGGCCAGTGAGTGATTCGTGGTTAGTTGGCCCCCCGTTCGCCTACATTACCATGCAAAGTTTCATTATCCTAACATTAACCATCTTTGATTGCCAAGGGTTTTCCGTCCTTTCTGCCCCACCCTGTATGTCAGACTGGCTGAGCGGGGAGTCTAACCCACGACCTTTGAAACCAAAGGCCGAAGTCCTACTGTTGAGGCCGTGTCAGTATGGCTCAGCGGTAAGACTTCGGCCTTTGGTTTTGAAGGTCGTGGGTTCGATTCCCCGCTCAGGCATTCTGACATATAAGTCCAACATGCAACGTAAATAAGTTTGCATCTGTATTTATTTGACTCTTGAAAAAGGCCGCGTCAGTATGGCACAGCGGTAGGAATTCGGCCTTTGGTTTCAAAGGTCGTGGGTTCGATTCCCCGTTCAGTCAGTCTGACATTTAAGTTCAAAAGGCAACGTAAATAGGTTTGCATCTGTATTTATTAAAAAGGTACCGTCATACGCTCATTTAAAGGTGAAAAGGTAATGGCATAGCCGCAAAAGCGTGTGGCGATTTTCGAATTCAAAGTGTTCTCGGCTCTAATATCCTGAAATGGACATGCTTTGGATTTTCTGAAAGGTGGTGAGCTATTCTTTCCATCAACCCTAACCGAAATCGTTTAACTTAGATACGGAACGTCCGAAGCCCATTTAAAGGTGAAGAGGTAATGGAATGTCGGCGAAAGCGTGTGGTGATTTTTTAATTCAAAGTGATCTCGGGAGCCCTCTAATAGCCCGAAATGGACATGGTTTGTATTTTCTAAAATGTGGTGATCTATTGTTTCCATTAACCCTAACCAAAATCGTTTAACTTAGATACGGACCGTCCGAAGCCCATTTAAAGGTGAAGAGGTAATGAAATATCGGCGAAAGCGTGTGGTGATTCACAAATTCAAAGTGCTCTCGGGAGCCCTCTCATAGCCCGAAATGGGCATACTTAGGCTTTTCTGAAAGGTGGGGATCTAGTCCTTCCATCAACCCTAACCAAAATCGTTTAACTTAGATACGGACCGTCCTAAGCCCATTTAAAGGTGAAGAGGTAATGGCATAGCGGCGGAAGTGTGCTGTGATTTTCGAATTCAAAGTGGTCTCGGGAGCCCTCTAATAGCCCGAAATGGACATACTTAGGATTTTCTGAAAGGTGGGGATCGATTCTTTCCATATTGTTAAATTGTTTCGAAAAGCCCTTAAACTGCTAACCTCCGTAAGTGTTTTATGCAAGTAGTACTGTACGATTTTGTATTGATTTGCACACACCGTATTTTTTTAACCACTTTTGGCTGCCATATTTACATAAATTTAGTATCATTGTGCAGGTGGCTTGATTACAAACATGTTTAAATCATTCAGAAGCCGATGTAACTCTTTGGAATCCGATAGAACATGTGAAAGCATAAGGGTATGTTTAATTTAATCGAAAAAACGGCCATATTGGAAAATTGTGGCTGGAAAATTCGGATGAAGTTTCTCAGATGTCTACCTCTGTTTTTTTTTTTTAATCTACTAATGTACCTGACCCCTGTAACAGGTTTCATAGGCCAGGAACTGGATCAAGGTGGGAATCTATTCTTTCCATCAATCCTAACCAAAATTGTTTAGCTTAGCTAACGACCATCATACGGCACTTTAAAGATGAAGAGGTAACGGCTTTGTGGCGAAAGCGTTTCGTGATTTTCGATTTCAAAATGGTCGTGCAAGCTCTCTAATAACCCTAAATAGACATGCTTAGGATATTTTAAAAGGTGGGGATATATTCTTTCCATCAATTATAACAAAATTGTTCAGCATAGACAAGGACTGTCCAACGCCCGTTTAAAAGTGAAATAATAATAGCACAGCGGCAAAAGCATATCGTGATTTTCGATTTTAAAGTGCTCTTCCGAGCTGGCTAATAACCCAAAATGAATATGCTTAGGATATTCTGAACGAGTTATTATTTTCATCAATCGTAACAAAATTGTTTAACATAGACAAGCACCGTCCTACGCCCTTTTAAAGGTGAAGTGGTAATAGAATAGAAGCGAAAGCTTTTTGTGATTTTAGATTTCAAAATGATCTTGCGAGCTCTCTAATAGCCCGAAATGAACATGCTTAGGATATTCTGAAGTATGCCGATGTATTCTTTCCATCAGTTCTAACCGAACTTTGTTTAGCTTAGATAGGGAGCGTCCTGCGGGGATTTAAAGGTGAAGTTGTAGTTATCGGCTACTTTCAATTTCATAGTGCACTTCTAATGTTCGTATTTGTATTTGCATCTAAGTTACACAGTATTTGTTATGATTGGAGGAAAGAATAGATCCCACCTTTCAGAATATCTTTAGCATGTCCATATTGGGTTACTAGAGAACTCGCAAGAGCATTTTGAAACGGCAAATCACTTTAGCAAGCAATTAAAAAAAAGCGCTCGTTCGAATTAAGGGGGAATAAATTTGAGTGTCGCCCTCGTTTTTTTTTTTAGCCTTTGAGAAAGGGCTATTTTTGATATATCAGCCAAAGCCCATTTATTCTGATCAGCACTCTGAATGGTCTACCAAGCAGGCTATTAATAAGTGATAAGCCGCTCTTGCGCATTAGTGATAAGCAGGAATCGCTACTAGTTGTCATCACACAGCACCAACTTCGCAGAGTTAAACTTGCTGATAAGGTTTAATTAAACCACTTATTAAAGAATGAGAACCTAAATTCAATACAGGGAGATAAGTTTAGGGTAGGTTACATTTATTTTCAACGTGATGTCAATTGCTACGACGACTTCTAGCTCTAACTGGTGCTAACTAGTGAAAAACCAAATGCTTCGTTAATGGCGACCGAACCGGTTGTTAGGCTCGATTCATTCATTTATTCCTACGTTAGGTAACGCATTACACCATAATAAATGAGCTTCACGTGAGCTGTGCAGTGTACTTACATATCGGGAGTGCATTGTCAGTAAATAAATGGTCACGTGAAATTATTTTAACCCTGTTTTAGTCATAATCTAATTAGTTTCCATAGCAACCAAGGTAGCGAAAAGCACACGGAAAATGGAATTCCAATAGCGCACCGGCAAAACATTTGCGACTATCTAAATACAAATAAACGACAGATATGGGAGTAAAAACGTATAGCTAATTTAAATGTACGTAACCATTTAGGATATTTTTAGTAATGTGCGAGTTAAGAGTTTCAGTGACATTCTTTGATAGTTTCAACGGAGATGTAGTCCGAGAACGTCAGTAACGTGAAGCATATTAACTTTTGATATTACGAAACAAAACAAACAAAACAAAAGTGACAAGCTACATCACGAAAGTCCTAATTAAAAGACTCGCTAATAAATGAATAAAAGCATAACGTAAATACAAAATATAGAAATTCTTACATACGTCCATAAATGTTTGTAATTAATATTTTAATAAACTGATAGACTAATTGTCGCGAGATACCCTGAATAAATACCCCTCCTGTGTCAAGTAGGTCATCGATCTTTTTGAAGCACTTAGTTTTTGGAGCACTTCCGTGGCTCGGGATCTTAATAATTAGCCGACACAAGCACTCACGAGTTTAATGAGAGCAAAAACTTTCGTGCTCCAAATAATTATCGATAACTACCCTTGCATTCGGGATATTAC
>JAHWFP010053222.1:0-11639 GCA_023313725.1 Lithobius niger | reverse complement strand
CTCCCCGTATCGTTGCGTACGGTTCTGATCCGACCTTTACTTACGCTAACCTGGTTTTGTCATGGTTTTCCCTGGTACTGTAGTGACAGTGTTTATTTACGTAAACTCTTTGAGATTTATTTCATGTATGTTATTATGTTATGTTGTATTGTTTCGTCGTTAACAGGGGCCAATCGCTTGTTTGGACTCGACAATATCGGCCGTACCACACTTTCTTCTTTGCCAACCTTAAAACTGAGCTTGAGTAGGGGGTCACGTCTTGAGCGAGGGCTTGGTACCACAGTTGAGAATATTTGTATGCTCAAGCACTGACTTGAAAGCCATTACTTGAGCACAGACTTGAGCATTTTCGGCCGTACCACAGTTGCCTTTTCCGAACCTTAAGTCTGAGCTTGAGTAGGGGTCATGTCTTGAGCAAGGGTGTGATATTTGTTTGCTGAAGCACGAACTTGAAATCCATTGCTTAAGAACAGACTTGTGCACATGTTTGCCTCCGCTGTTGCTCTTAGGCACCGACTTCAGACTCGAGCGTACCTCATATTAAAGTCGAACGTCAAGTCACGTCTAGGGTAGACCTGAGCAAGCGATTGTTGCCAATGGACGCAATTTCGCTGGACGAACGTCTGGAGCAAATGTGCCAGGAACGTAGGAATGTTCGTAGGAACGTAGGAATGTACGGAGGAACGTAGGAATGTACCAGGAACAGGGGGGGGGGGGGGGACACCTGCGGTCCGGAAAGTGAGAAGCGAAAAGAAAGACATGCACAGACGATGGGGGAACCAGGCCAGTTGAAAAAGTATTTCTTTTTTCTTTTTTTATAATGCGCGTAATTTTCTTCATTTAAATTCTGGTAGCTTTCTAAATCTATAAATCGTTAAATCGATAAATCTAGATCAAAGAAACGAAGTCAGGAGAATTAACTTACTCATAAAAGTAATATCCGCCGTTTTTTTTTCTGCCTATCCGTGCAGTTAAAGACAGCACACGATCGAACAATGTTATTATTGCACTACCGTACAATACTAACCAATGTGCCGTCCATGCTTTCTGCAACGGTAATGGACGCGCGCCGGTCGTTCAAATTTCCACGCTGCAGCAGCGCCACTGCGGACTCTAGGCGTCCTATATAATTTATTAACTCAATGGTCTGCACTCTTTACCAAAAGGGAGAGCCACTAGCATCATCATCATCATTATCACAAAATAAACGATCGTCAACGAGTTTCCAAAACCAAACGAAATGATGGATTGGCGACGCAAATGAAATGTTAATCGCGATTGTGGAAGAAATGCGCGTGCACGTCTCATTACTCGTAGTGTCATGCTGCGTTCGGGATGGAAGGACAAATGCTGGAATCTTACCGAATGAAAAATAATTTTATCGTCCTCTTAAAGTTTTGTACGTTTTGAGTCCGCTTTTTGATGTATTTTTTTTTCATTAGGCCTACTCAAAAAAAAAAAGAATCTACGAAAAAACACCTTTTTGTCCATTGAATTTGAGTTAATCTTTTGATCTGTTGTTTATTCGTAATCTGCAGGTTGTTAAAGAAACTTAAGCGAACTTATTTTTAAGCATCAATCTTCGAACAGTTATGTTAGGAAAGCGGTTTGTACCCAGGAGCGTTGATTTTTCTAAAACCATGTGGGGAGGGATGGGGGGGGGGGGGAGTGGCGA
This sequence comes from Lithobius niger, assembly GCA_023313725.1. Classification (NCBI taxonomy): domain Eukaryota; kingdom Metazoa; phylum Arthropoda; class Chilopoda; order Lithobiomorpha; family Lithobiidae; genus Lithobius; species Lithobius niger. The sequence continues at coordinate 9,964 of JAHWFP010053222.1, read as the reverse complement.
GACGAAATCCGTGCACCAGCTAAAATGTTAAAAGCCATACATTTTGTTCAGTTTAACCATCCAAAGCAATAACAGCAGTTGTGTAACATTAGCCAGTGTAAAATACATAAACTCTTAAGTCTTTTTCCCGGAAATGCGCTCATGCTCATTGCTCAGTCATGTAAAAGATCCTACATATTTTCTATCAAAACCGTCTCTCTCCGCCCCGACGTAACTTAGCAGTTAAAAGGACGTTAATGCACCTTTTTTTTTAAAAACATGGTTGGGGAAAAAATTATGAAAAAATAATTTCAGTTTTTTCTGTATTAAACATTTTGAAACAGCAAATAGCCTCGTATCAATATACAAAACTCGCTGTAGGTTAGGTCTGTAGGTTAGGTCTGTTTAGGTTAGGTCGGTTATTTTTTCATTATTTTTTTTTAACATTCCTCAGGTACCTCAGATTTTTTTTTTATTTTTAAAAATAAATTGCTTGGAGCCTTACGTCATCTACTCATCTGAAACAAACTGCTTGTGTCCATGAACCAGCTCAATTTTGAGCAATACTAGGAAATTTTTGATGGAGAAAGCCGAGTAAGAGCAGGGGAAAGCCTGGGTGATCTGATCTGGGAAACCTACGACCATTGTATGTCGTGAATAGATCGCACAGCCTATGAAAGAGTGTGATACCCTGGCCACCACACCTTGGCAGAAACTTTGCCAGGGTTCCCTATGTAGTCATCGACCAGGTAAACTCAGCCACCTTGACCACCAAATTAAATGTTGTGTTAATAGTTTTCTTTGCATTAACCAGATGGGGGTTTCAATTTTTTTTTATTTTAACAAAAGAAATTAACTGAATTTGTCAGTTATGTTTTGTTAGATTAAAAAAAAATTGAAACACAAGCTGGATAATGTGATGCAAACTTATTAACATTTAATTTTTCCTAGATTTGGCTGTAGAGGGCAAAGAAAATATTTTTCACCCTGACCAAAAAACTAATTAATTTCTCCAGTTTCTCCTATCCAGTCATCGACCACGTTAGCTTCTCAGGTTACTAAGCTAAACTCTGTCACTAGTCAGCCACCTTGACCACCAAATCATGATAAGTATAAAAAAGTTTGCGTTGCATTGATTATAGGGGGAAAAAGCCGCGGAAAAAAGCTGAAAGAAAATGGTTTTCTTTTTCCTCCACCTTTTGTTTCTAGGACTTTTTTTCCGTGGCTTTTTTTTTGTAGGCTTTTCTTCTGCGCACGTATGAATAGGTTCATATACTGCGGCTGCAATGCAGCCAACGTGGCAATAAACAAAAAAAAAATCGACTCATCAGGAGCATTGCACATTATCCGTCTGTTCGTCAAAATAAGGAGTTATTTGTAGGAGTGACGTCAGTGAGGCGTTGTTGGACCAAGGCCAAACTGGACTAGGCTAGGCTGGTGGGCTAGCACCGTGCTTAAATAGTCACCGAGAGCCTAGCACCGTGCTTATAGGTACCATGTACGCGATGTTTTATACTCCTGTTACTCCTAGGCACCGACTTTAAACTGCAGCGTTACTCCTAGGCACCGACTTGAAACTTCAGCGTGCCTCAGATTCAAGTCGAATGTCAAGTCACGTCCGGGGGGGAAGGGATAATCGTCTAACTGGAAAAATCGCATAATTGGAAGAACGTATAACGGAAAACGAAACGGAAAATCGTTTATATCTCTGCATGCCTCGCTCGGGCTGCCGCTCTCGCTGCGGCTATACATATAACATCAGAAACCGCAGTTAGACGTTAATCCAGTTAGACGTTTATCCATTATACAATTATCCATTATACGATATTCCGTTTAGATGCCTTTCCAGATTTTTTATTTAAGCAGATTTTAGACAATTATCCCATTAGACGATCATTAGACGATTTTCCAGTTAGACGTTCGTCTGACGCCCCGTCCGGGGGCAGACTTGAGTAAGTGATTGTTGCCGATGACGCATTTTTGCTGGACGAAAGTCTAGAGCAAACGGACCAGGGACGTACACAGGCGGACATTCGCTGGAGCGGTGATGTAAAAGAGCCAAAAAAAAGTAAACAAAAAAGAGCAATAACGTGTTGCAAAGTGGTGAAAAGTCTCAAAAGGCAAGAGGGATACAGTGGGGGGGGGGCCCCCAAGAGGGATACAGCGAGGTTAAAACACCAAAGAAAATAAGTCCTCAGAAAAACGTAAGTTGCCTCTTGGGTGACTGTGCACGTCCCTGAGTGGAACTATTCCATAGGTTAAACTATTCCGTAGTTGTGCAATGGGTATAAAATTAAGTTTGAGTTTATTAATAGAGCCTAGAGGCCAAGCGCCAAGCGCCAAGTGGAAAAAATAACTAAGGGATACACACACACACACACACAAGGAAGATTGTTCAGCCTTCCTCATGCAATGTAACAAAAAAATTGTGCCGATACAAATCCCGTGTCCCGTGTGCTTGTTATTGTTATTGTTTAGGTTAAGCTTTCTTTACATAGAGCGTGTGACGTAGGGTCTGTTGGCTCTTGTAGTAAAAAAAAAAAAAAATCAGCGCGTACGTCATAAATTAATAGTAGAATATGCGTCGCGTTCTCCGCTTATCTGGAGCTCTTCCTTCCCTAAAGCTATCTCCCCTACTTTGTTGCATGAGTCTTGTTTTGTATTTAGAAAGAAAATTTAAAGCGCACCTAAAGATCATAACATGAAATAATGCAAGAAAAGTGCACATAAATAAACACTGTCATGATGTTTCAGTCTCAACTCGAGACCATTATAAAGTGAAAAGGTAAAGTAAAAAAAGTATGGATAAAGAGGAAAAAACAAAACCAATCTTCATCTGGGTAGTCTGGCTAAGGTAAGCAAAGGGCGGGTCAGAACCGTATATGCAACATAACCCGGCGGGGGTAGGGGTGAAACAAGTGATATCATAGCAAAATCCAAAACTGGTAAAAGGGGCCGCCAAGTTCCGAATGGTTCAGCCTTTCAAATGAGTGATATCAACACACAAAACTTTCGCCAAGTTAATCGCACCGACTAATAGTTCGAAGCTTAAATGAGAACTTGAACATTGCTACTTTCGGTAGCAATGTTCAAGTTTTCATTTAACGTCCAAAGTATTATTTGATGCGATTAAGTTGGCGAATGTTTTGGTGTGTCGATATCACTCATTTGAAGGGCTGAACCATACGGAACTTGGCGGCCCCTTTTACTAGTTTTGGTTTTTGATATGATATCACTCCTTTTTTTTTATTGTTGATTGACTCAACTCCACTACCGTGCAGATGTGTAATAAAGTGCCACGTCAACAAGAAATTGGTTTTCAACAATTTGCTACTATACCTTTTGCCTACAGGCCGAACCATTCTCAACTTGGTCACCTCTTTATAGGTTTTTGGTTTGGTTTTAATTTTGTTGTAATTTGTTTTATTTAGTTAGATTTGGTGTGTTGATGTCACTCACCACTGAGCCGAACCACTCTCAACTTGGTGGCCTCTTTACCAGTTTTTGGCTTTGGTTTGGTTTGTTTTTACAGTTGGTTTATTTTTCGTGAATAGGACGTGAAAACAATTTCTTTGCAACGTTGTTTAGATTTATCGTAATACACTAGTGTGTGTCTAGGCACACACGTCAGTATACACGTTCTCATTGTCCAAAATTTGGCCGTCCAATGAGAGACGATGTCGACAATACTAACAATGGTTATAACAATATTTTCTTACTTACGCGCCCTTCTACGCCATCCCCGTTACGCCCCCAGACTCCAAACCACAAAATGTATGCAGTTCGTATTGTACTGCACCCATGCGTCCAATTTCATAGCTGGAAGTATTCCCGTTATCTCGGTATCGATGAATAATCACCCTATGGGATTTGACATGGGGATGAGCGGACTAGCTAGCCGCTCAACGTTATTGAGCGTCAACGTTATTAGGGACAGATTATATTGAGGGACAGATTTTGCATTGAAAGCAGCTTAGCTGGCGTTCCTACACGAGTTAATTTTTGTCAGGTGGGTCATTGCTCTCGATTTCAACCCAATTTAGCTTTTGTACCGTTATTATTTTTCCCCAGTACCTGAAATGTGCTCAACTATGCTTCAAGATATAAGTAAGACACTGACGCTATGGCGTCGCGCTACAAGGGTTTACAACCTCGACAATTGAATTGATGTGATGTTTGTTGCCTAACTTGGCGCGACACACTAGCATGTGTCTAGAGTTATGTAAACTTTTTGTGATTTATTTCATGCATGTTATTATGTTATGTTATTGTATTGTTTCGTCGTTAACATGGTCCAATTCGTTTGTTTAGACTCGACAATATGTTTGTTCTGCTTTTTTGAAGTTGAATCACTCGTTCATGACTCGTTACTAAACAAACGCACGTAGTTTGGCATAGACGGAGCATGCGCTGATATCTTACACCAAGAGGAGTTCGGCAATCGGTATCGATATCCATGAGTGATTGCTTGATAAACCACGAGCCTTGCTCGGGAAGACCAACTTAGCTAAGTCACCCTTCGTTTGTGCAGCAATAGTACCGCCTCTGCTTAAGTTCAAACTTCAAATTAAGCTGGACTTGACTAAGTCCGTGCTTGTGATTTCAAAAGATGGTAACGGTCACAAGTTGCAGCCTGTCAGCCCTAAAGTTCGGCTGCAGGAGGACCAACCTTTCGATTTGTTTCTCCTTCACCAACTGGCCCTTCGGTTGTCCAGCTCTCACGTTTTATAGGGGAGCAGAACAATAGAAGTTTCATGAGGCATTACGTCACGTCACTATCTAACAGGTACGAACCGGTTCCAACTGGTTGAACACTGGGGCCGGCTCGTTACTCGGTTGTTTGCGCACGGCCAAGTTCAGCTATTTGGCTGAAGTTGGCAGGGCGCTCAAGCAGCTTATGTAACTGCAAGGCGCACCACGAGTGCTTACTCGTGTTGCGTCCTGCTACACGTAAATAACTGGTTACATGTTATAAGGCAAATAAACAAACGCCAGCCGCAAGGCATAGGCTGAAGATTAAACATATGCTATATACTAAAACAGCACTTAAATTCTCAGTGGATGAATAGCTGGAGAGCCGTTTTATAACTACTTTCGTTTGTCCTATAGGCAACCCTATACGCTTAGCTGTTCCAATATACTAGCTAATGTTTTCCGGAGACATGGCAGCCTAGACGAACACAACGACACAAAAAACCCGGTGCGAATAAAAAAAAACCCGGGCGTAGCCTGGTACGACTTACAGCTATAGAAAACACTGCTCCTTCATTAACGACAGAGATTATTATGTGAGAGCGACAAGAATATACAATCTGACACATCATTTATTGTTTATGGTATTATTTTAACATTAACCTATTGCGTTCATAAAAAATGCGTGGGGACGTATTTTCCACAGTTGGGGACGTATTGTACATTTTAAAAGTACGTAAAAGTCTGCAGCAGGATTACAGAAAACGAAAAAAAGCGAAACAACATAAAACTGGGCATAAGTTCAGTATCAAACACGCACAAAAAAAATGCTTTACTGAGGTCAACAATTTCATATAAATACATGCTAACTTATATGTCAAAAAACATAAAAAAGAAATAATATCACAATCAAAATCCACGTGACATCAACATGCAAATGGTTTTCTGCGTGGTGTACCAAGCGTAACCCATTACTGACAAAAACGTTCTTCCCTTAGTAAGTAGTGACAACCGCCAAGTTAATCCCACCGAATATTACTTGACTAGTGCCACCAATGGCTTAGCAGTGGTCAGGTAATAGTCGATGGGATTGGCTTTGCTGTTGTTCTTTGGCCGGGATGGTGTCACTACTTTCTAAGGGGAAGACTTTTCGGTCAATACATGGGCTACGCTTGGTACACACGTAGAAAACTTGGTGACAGCCATTTTTATTCTGATATTACTATACTTGTATTGGCTGAAACTTAGCGGGTTCTTACACTCAGTTGGGTTTGGTTTGTGATTTTGTTTGTGAAATTATTTGTTTGTTCTTTCATGTTTTGACTTCGTTTCAGTTAAACCTACTTGAAACATCAAACGAATTCGTTTTTGTTTTCTGAATAAATCTGTCCCCCCTTTGAAACCTCGCTACAACGTAAGTCCTGGGTGGAGGAGGGGCGCTGATGGGTGTTTTACCCTGGCAGTGAATTTTGGGCGTGATATAATTTCCATAACCCTTCTTCCTTAACACTTCCCCCCTCTCCCAACAAAAAAACCTAAAGGCTTTCACCCAGTTTGCAGTCAACTTGCAACAAAAGCTTTAAAAACAACCTGCGCCTTATCCTCGCAAAATCTAACTTTTAACGACACGAATATATAATGCTTTTCGTTTTCTCTTCTTCTTCTTAACAAAAAAAAACCATTCGCAGCTTGCGGTCGCAAAGTTCGTCGATAAAGCGTTTATTTTCCCGTTCTCAGCAAGTTCTTTAATTACGCATTTATCTAATTGAGTTTTAATCTTTAATTAAGATTTGAATAATGGATGACATTAAGCCGAGTTAGAGGAATCGGGACGATAAACTTTTTACTTTGCATGCAAACTATAACGTTATTAGCGTGTAGGGCCGACAATACTTACGAACCCTGAGCTTTTTATTAAGGAGCAACACACATTTTAGCGGTTTAAGGTGCTACACCCTCTATGACCAAACGCGTGGAAAAAGAAGCATTGATTCAAGGCCAGGTGAGAACGAAACTGTGAAACGAAAGACGCAACTACAATCTCAACTTAAAGGTGGATCTACACGGTGCGCTTTTGACGCGTGACGCCGTATATTTCTGTCCGCGCTTTCTGTGTCGCATCGTGTATTAGCACCAACAACACGTTTCATACGTGCCGTCTTTGTTGTAAGAAAGTTTTGTGGTAAAGTGATCCAAGCGTAGATACTAATTACTATGTCATCATTTGACGCCACCTGGCTGCCTGCGTCAACAGCACGTGACGCTTTTTCGATTAGGATTTTGTTAGCGTAATGGTTAAACTGAGAAGAGAAAACGAATTATAGTTTTTGCAAACGCCATTCTTTACTTGGAACTTCAAGCTTCGTATGAGAGGCTTAATTAAATTAAGAATTGGTGCATTCCAAACGAATTATATACATGAGCGAAGAAAAAACAGAAAAATCTATTAATCTAAAATTAAATCCAAATTAAATCTATATCTACATTATATCTAAAATATATTTAAAAAAAAAGGAAAATAGAAAAAAAATGAAAATAATTATAGGGCTAACTGTCGACCAAAAATATAATTTTAAAGTACATTTCGATTATTGTCGATCTTATTAAAAAATACTCTGAACCCGTCTCCCAAAACTTCACTATCTTAAAAAGAATAGTTAGGGACCGGTCATTTTTCTTATCGCTGGTGAGTGTGTGGGGCACGAAGGGGGCCTGGGGGGGGGGGGGGAAGAGACGATCACTGACTAGTCTGGACGAAAACTATTTTCTTATTGCCACTGGAAAATATACAATACCTATCAATTTTTGCATTTTATTCTCATGATGCTTGTTACATCCTTGAGTTTTAAAGTTTCGTGGATACTGCCAGCTTGGGAACCCAACTGCTCATGCGCACAGCTCTCCATAAAAAGAGCAGGCCACGAAAGCAAACCATCTTTTGTTCTCAAGCAACCAATGTTACTGTTGCTCTGTTCGTTGTTTTCTACCTTTTTCACGAAACATATAAGCATTTGTTGTTTGCTCGACGTCTCTTCGATTCAACTGATGCCGACCAGCCCACCGAGTTTTTGTCTATCGTGCACTTGCTGTACGAGCTTTCGTGACTCGAGCTTTCGTCTGGCTTTCTACACCTCGACTGTACCTTGCTCGTGGCTGCCGCCTTGCTGTGGCCCAGCATTCGTTTGTTCGTGCATATGCTGTATGTGCATCTGTCGCTCGTGCTTACATTTCCTTTGCTGCCATCCCAATGCTTGCCCATCTACCGAGGCTTCGTTTGATCGTGCATCTATTGTACGTGATCTCGTCGCTCGAGCTTTCGTCCCTGTGATCTGCGCTTCGTCTGTTTGCTACCGTCACGATGCCAAACCACCTGCCGAGTAATCAATTGATCATGTACTCGTTGTAATTAATTTCGTGGTTGATCCACACCTCCACAGCTCGCTGCCATCATGGTGCCGACCCACCTGCTGAGCTAGGCTTTAACCGTGCACTCGTCGGACGAGTTTTTACGACCCAAGCCAATGGTCTAGAGACTCATACCTTCATAGCCCTCTCCCATTACGTTGCTGACCCATCTGCCGAGTCTTTGTTTGAACGTGCATTCGTTTCACGGGCATTCGTTCTCTAGCTTGCTCCAATGTCCTCCGCCTCGACTGTTGCTGCCATCACGATACTGCCCTGCCTGCCGAGTCTTCGTCCCGCCACCTTTGACGCTCGACGATGAAGCCTTGATGAACGTCCATTCGTGATGACTGAACAATCTAAAGCTGCCGACGCACCATTAGATCAGTCCGTCCATTTGTCAGTCAACACACCGTCTGCAGATAAGCTGCTGCTTCGTCTGTAATCCACCCATCTTATGACAATTCAGTAGGTGGGTGCTTTCGTGGTTTTCTGCGACCCACAGAATCTCTCACTGGCTCACACAACTCAGGTTGTCTCGACATCCACCGCCGCTGTCCCCGAATATCTGCAACAAATCGAGTTCACCCTTCTCTCTATGCTGCACTTCATTGGTGCTTTTACCCTGCTGAACCCGACAGCTACTTCTTCTCTGATGACCATCTATAGCTTGACAAGTTTTGACAATCACCATCACTGATTCTGAATGTCATCGACATCACGAGTTCACCCAATTTAAGACGCTTCACCACGTTTTCCCGCACTAAAATCAACATTTTTCTACGATGATCAGTAGTCGATCTTCAACGATTTCATCAGTTTTGACATTCAATGCCGCAGATCCCAAATGTCCGCCCCATTACAAACTAACTCTCCTCACGGTTGCTCTCTGGGGGTGTTTTCGTGCGATTTCAACCCTCAATCAGCAACCTTTTTTGAAAAAAAAACGAACAAAAAGCTGATATGTTTGTTCCATTGAAGTTTTTGTGTCCCCTGGACACGCTCATTACGCCACACCACTCCTCTTCTAATGCCTTCCGTCTTCACTGCCATACGTTCTTTATTACACTGACACGAATTCTCGTGTCTGATTTCCCTACAAAACAACACTTCTCTAAAAAAGCCGCTCGGAAATCTTTTTCCTTATGAAAATTCACAGTTTTTGACGTCGCCTCTATTCACTCCTTCTAGGTCTTGAGGAACACCTTAACCCAATTTCCATCCGCAGCCAACACCGGGATGCTAATACCCACTCTACCCCGAGCTCCATGCCTGGCTCGATCACCCCTTCGGCAGACCTCTCGACGGTGGCACCATCTCTCCACCCCATTGTGCATCTCATTCCCATTCTCATTTTTCCTCTGTCTTCATCACTGAGCCCACCGGGCCCTTCAATGCCCATTTTATCTGATTTAATCAATTCTCCAGAGGAAAAATCAGGCCCATCCACTACTTCAGTCGAACCTGGACATCAAAGCCCGCCGACAATTGTCTTGCAACTTTCAATCACCCTCTACATTTCGGAAAACAATGACGTTCAACCTGAATTAGTGCACCACGTCCCGAATGAATCAAAACCATCTTCAATCGAAGCAGAAGTTCTTGACCTTTCGGGTTTCAAAATGGCCCAAACTGAACCTGTTGAAATTTCCAACACTCAGCTCTCAACTGGGAATGAATATGACACCGTCAGCTCAAACACAAACATCCCAGAACAAGTGATCCAAACAAACTGTGAAGGACTTGGCCTTCTTCATTACTCAGATGTAGTCAGATTCTTTTTACAGACAGGTTTATTCTTCTGTCATGAAACAATTTGTTGACAATCATGAGATACGTATATCTTACACCAGGTAAGTATATCTTACCCATTTCCGATAATTCCAACAAG
>JAHWFP010053221.1:0-27836 GCA_023313725.1 Lithobius niger | reverse complement strand
CGTACTACAACACGCAGTGAAAATCAACTATTCAGTTTGTTTGTGTTGGTCTTAAAATGGACCAGCCTTTCATAAGTTAGAAGTTTCAAGGTTTGATGTTTTATTGAATAACATTAATTAAACCGTGCGATGAATTAAACAAGCGATGTATAATCCGTATACCGCCGCTGCTCATCTTAGTCACATTTTACAAGGTTCATCACATTTGGATTCGAGGGCCTTGTATGTTCATAAGCGGTGGTTCTTCTCTACAAGACAATGAACATACGAGGTCCCTCGAATCCAAATATGATGAACGTTGCCAATTGCAACCATGATGATGTAACGGCGGACGCTACGACGGCTTAGGTGCTTGTAGCGCCTCCGGTTTCCTGGTTTGACACGGAGATTCAGCTTAAGGTGTTGCGGTGATTATTGCGACTTTTACGGCATAAGCACAGCAAGGGCTACTGTCCCAGCATGGGGGATGGAGCGCAGGGTCCTAAATTAAAGGGGGCCTAACCTTAATACTGCTGGTAAATTTTGCTGCCACCAGCGATGGAAATTTAACCGTTTATCAAGAGCTAAACTAAAAATGGTTTACATATTTATTTACACTTAAACAGTTAATCGACTAGCAAACGAACTGAAGTTAAAAACTCCTGGTTTTTATTATAACAACAGAGAATATAAAAGTACACTTTACATTTAGTTTGCACGGAAGCTTTTGAAATAAAGTATTTAAAAAGCACTAGTTTGAATTTACAACATGTAATTCGTTTTCACAAGTTTTTACTAAAACGACGTTTGTGTTTCAGAATAAAACATCCACTTAATTTTTCGAATAGAAAAAGCAATACTGAACGCTCCGCAGAGTCGTCCGCAAGATTGAACAGCCCAGGCTGGTTACAATCTATCAAACAGTATGTTTCAAACACGCATGAAAGATCAACCGTTTCACAGTTTTGTTTCTAAGTGATAAAACAGAGCCTTAAACCTCCCAGAGTTGCTGTTTACAAGTCAACTCCTCAAATTATAAAAGCCTCGGCTACTTATAAAGTCCGTCTGGAGTGAATAACCAATGAATCCCACACAAAGATCAAACCGTCAGTTATTTGATTTAAAGTTTAAAACAAATAAGAAAGATTTTGGTTTTTAGTAAGAGAACCACTCTGACGTTATGGGGTGAGAAACCTAAGATGCCGCTACAGGCGTCACCACCATAATATTCCCTAGCTAGAGAGAGTTTAAGTTACGTTTTTAAACTAAAATTTAGACTTGGGGGTCCTAAATTAAATTTTCAAAAGCTAACAACAAACATACGAACCACTACCATCGTGCCCGGCATGGCATTCCCCGGACATGGCGTCTCCACTCCCGACTGGCGTGACCCTTCTCTAGCTTGAGATCTGTGAGCTGTGCTAACTATGCATTCTGGGGCTGGGGTTTTATGCACATTACCGGAAGCAAGCGCGGACTCGCGGGATAGCTACGGTGGTCGGATTGGCTGAGGGCCTCGAGAACAATGGAAAGTGGGAGGAGAAGTCGGATGAACAAAGGAACTGGGTGCAGAGCCGTTTGAAGGAGTAGGAACATGTAAAACGGAAAAAGATAGGCCTGTTTTGAGTTTTACTCAATTGAACTTTCGGAAATGGCCTTTACTTTGTATTATTGGCTACGGATTGAATATTTACATGTTTGTAACGTGAATAGGCTCTTGTAAAAGCTTGATACTTGGCTTTGGGTAATGTCTAGAACATTACTATTAAATTAAACAAGCTTTTAACGGTAAACTGCAGCGTTAAACACCACAACTAGTTTTGGCTGGGGAGGGGGGCAAAAAGGGGTTTTCGAAGTTTTTGCACAGTTTGACTTTCGGAATTGCATGGAAACAGATCTTTGTAAGAATTCTTTTGGTTTTAATAGTAGTTCAAGCTATTCGTAGGTTTTGGTAGGTCACAGTCAGGTCCAGGGGAGAACTAAAATTAACATATATACACTGAAAAATTCGTGTCCGGTAGAATGCCAGGTCGTATTACGTTTATACGTTTGGACATATGGCAGCGTTTCTGGGGGCAAATGATTATTATAAAAAGGCTAAATAAATGAATAAATAGTTTAGTTTAATTATATGCTAAAACGCATAAAGTTAAAGTAGAGGTTTGAACCATAAATTAACGGACAAGGGTTGATCTAAGTGGAAATTTTTCATAGTAGTTGCGATCGTTCAAACACAATAAAAAATATCACACTTCAAAAATGGTTGTCACCATATGGACACATGGTTCAGTATATTTCTCCTAAAACACAACTAACCTAGTGTTTGGGCTTTATGCCCGAAAAATACGAGTATTAAAAGTACATAAATACAAAGTTCCAATAACGATGGCGGCCATGAGGCATTAGCGCTGTCGGTGGTTTTGGTCGGTTTTCAAATGCAGTTTTAATGGTCTTCCAGGTGGAAAGTTCAAAATCGGGCTTCCCCAAGAGTCTTGTATTTGGACTGGCTATTAAATGTCGAAGAGTTGGAGAGAATCGGACCATTATTGGAGAATCGGCCAGATATGCCTCGGCGAGGCATTTTGGATGCCTCAAGAAAAAAAATTTCAATTTTCTTGAAAAACAGGTGTTTTTCGGTGGCGCTCGTTTACACGCCCCCGGACGCAGGATTTTATTCGGGGTTCTTGAGAACTCGGAATAAAAGCTATAATGTAAAGGTTAGTGCACACAAGATATGCAAAAACACAAGACCGCCAAAATTAATGCAAAAAAAAATTGACATGAAATAAAATACACAGTTTACATAAATGTTGACTTTGCCGTTTTGTGTTTTTGGGGGACCAACGTTTTTGTGGCTCAGAGAACTTTAAGTAAATTTAAAGGTTACACACTAGTTTTAAAGTGAAAGTACAAGGTTAGGGTTTTTGTAAAAGAATACTGTCAAATGAGGCGTCCCGCCACTTAATCGTTCGTACAAGTCCGGATTATGTCCAATTGCCGCGTCTTTTTTTTCTGTGTGACGGCCAAAAACACCTTGCCGTCCACCCTCAACCTAGGCTACGATAGCGGTTAGAAGAGAATATTCTGTGAACACGTGATAGAACACCGGCTCTATTTAACAGCAACTAATACCACTAGAATGGTTTTAGGTTACCAAACAACTTGTTTACATAGGTAATTTGACACTGAAGGATTTTGAGATAAGACCCATAACTTAAACATAATAATACAACACTGGGAAGTTTTGTGGATAAAAACTAACAACCTTTTAACGACAGTGCTACCTTTTTCGCACAGGGGTAGACAGACAGCTGTTTTTGGGAAGAAAGCCGTTTCGTAGAAAACTTAAAGAAGAGCCAACCGGGGACAGATTGCAGCTCTCGTAGAATGTCCCTAATGAACATTTAGTCAGTGTCGTTACAATCTTTGTCAATATTCTCCCACACAGGGAGACGTTGATAGTGACAAAAAGAGTAAAGCATAGGCACTTAAAATTTAGGTGTGAAGGCCAAAACGGGAATTAACTGAGAGTTACTTTAAGATGAGCTCTCAACAGACTAAAATGACAAAATTAAAAATGCAGGTAAAATTTAATTTTCAGTCAATTCGTACTGAAAACAAAATGTTAAACATTTAAGAATTTGTTTTAAACAAAATACCGACTTAACGCGTCGGCGTTTAAGTGTAACTTGCCAGGTTTGTACCGGACAGTGTAGTCATAATCTTGAAGGGTGAGGCTCCACCTAAGCAATCTGGGATTTTTGCCAGACATTTGCTTGAGCCAGTGAAGTGGGTTGTGATCTGATTCTATGATAAACTTCGTCCCATATATGTAGGGCCGCAATTTAGCAACCGACCAGATCAAACAAGCACACTCCTTTTCTGTCGTCCCGTAATTCTGCTCACGGGCTGTTAATTTACGTGAAACGTAAAGGCAGGGGTGTTCATCTTCACCAAATTGTTGGGACAACACGCAGCCCATGCCACGGTCGGAACAATCGCATTGGAGGATGAAAGTTTGGTTGAAATCGGGAGCTCTTAGGACGGGAAACGTCACTAAGGCGGTTTTCAAAGTTTCAAAGGCAGTTTGCTTTGAATCGTCCCATGAGACGGGATCGGGTGCATCCTTTTTCAGAGAATCTGTAAGGCTTGCACAGATTTCGGAATAGTGGGGAATGTAGCGCTGGTAGTAACCAACCAAACCAAGGAAGGAACGGACATCTTTCTTAGTTTGTGGCCGCACGAATTTTTGGACAGCCAAAACCTTCACTTCTGAAGGAGTGCGAGTTCCATTACCCACCTCGTGACCCAGAAACGTAGCTTTGCTACAAGCGACCTGCGATTTTTTGGCATTTACCGTTAACCCGGCCTTCTTGACAGCAAAAAGAAAATTAAAGACGTTGTCGAGATGTTGTTGCCACGTTTCGGCACCAACTGCGGTGTCATCTTGAAAAGGGGTGACATACTCCTCCATGCCACGTGTGACACCGTCCATAAGCTTCTGGAAGCAAAACGGAGCGTTTTTCATCCCCATATTCATCATGAGGGGAGCAAATTTCCCTATGGGGGTAGTGATAGTGGCGGCCATTGAAGCCTGTGGCGTCAAGCGCACTTGCCAAAATCCACGGTTGAGGTCAAAGATAGAGATATACTTCCACTTAGCTGCCCGTTCAATACATTCCTCAATGTTGGGAATTGGGTAATCTTTAGTTACCGTATTGTTGTTCAACTCTCTGTAGTCAGCTACAGGACGAGGGCTAGCGTCTTCTTTTTGGACAATAATCATGGGGGATCCATGAGGGGAATCGGTTTCGACAATTAAACCTAGACTGAGCATCCTCTCAATCTCAGTGACTATCAAGTCACGTTCGAATTTCGCGTGCCTATAATATTTACAGGGCTTAATATGCGAATCGATTAATTCCACATCGTGCGTGACAAGGTCGGTACGACCCGGCAAAGTAGAAAATACCCCGTCTACTTGGTCAAAGATTTTCAGCAAGTCGGATTTTTGCGACTCCGATAAATCACCTGTCTTTTTAAAAAGACTCATGGCTTCTCTTGAGTTAAGATGGCCATCACCAGGTTTGCCTGTCCAAACATGGTCGTGGTGAGTAAACTCACGTTCGTCATTGTATACGTGATTACTTGACCCTTCCCTAGGCAGATAGGGTTTTAACAAGTTGATGTGATATATGGTCTCCTTTTGAGAACCATAGGACTTCTTAACAAGATAATTGGTATCTGATAAGCGTTTGATCACTTCACAGGGTCCATCCCAATAAATTTCTAACTTATTGGCTCGGTCAGGCTTAAGGATTAGAACCTTGTCACCTTCCTTGAACTTGCGTTCAACTGCCTTACGGTCATAGTAATTTTTGTTTTTCTGCTGGCTCTTCACAATATTTTCTTGTGAGAGTTCCCGTGAGTATTTGAACCTCTGAAGTAAATCCAGGATATACTCAAGGACGGATGGGTGAACGTCGGGTTCAATCCATTGGCTTTTGACAAGCTCAAGTGGGCCTTTCAAATTTCGGCCATACACCATTTCTGCAGGTGAAAATCCAGTACTCTCGTGTGGAGCAGTACGTAGGGCAAACATAGCCCCGGGAAGACATCTTTCCCAGTCGTAGGGATGCTCGTGGCAAACCGCTCTCAGCACCGCTTTGAGGGTTCGGTGAAATCGCTCCACGCTGTTGGACTGTGGATGATTCACGCTTGAATTAACACATTTAATTCCACACTTTTCCAAGAACAAAGTGGTGAGCTCACTCACGAAGACTGAGCCTAGGTCCGATTGTAATTCGGAAGGGAAGCCTAACCTCGAAAAGATGCCGAGGAGGGCGTCTACAACACTTTGACTATTGGCCTCTGTAAGGGGCACGGCCTCGGGAAACTTTGTTGCAGGATCGAGGAGAGATAGAACGTATTTAAAACCACCTCTACTAGAGGGTCGGATGGGGCCAACAATGTCTACAATAAAACGATTAAAGGGTTCTCCATCCATGGGAACAAGTACCATAGGGGCAACAAACTTCTGTCCAGATTTACCATTTTTCTGGCAGGTTAGACACGTCAAGACAAACTGCTCAATGTCGCTGAAACATTTGGGCCAGTAAAAATTTGTAAGCACTCTATCTTTTGTTTTAGAACGCCCTAAATGGCCAGCCCATGCATTGGCATGTGCAGTGCTTAGAACCAAATTTCTACACTCCTGGGGAAGAACTAGTTGCCTGTTTATTAGCGGCCTTCCCTCAGGGCGAAAAGGCTTGCGAAAAAGCAAATCTTGTTCCACGAAAAACAACTTGTTTTCGTCCTGCTGGCTTTCAGGTAGCTCAGCATACTTCCAACATACTTGTAGAGTTGGGCATTTACGCTGGAGTTTTAAAAACTCTGTTTTGTCAATATTGAGGAGCTGTGTAAACTGCTCAGTTTGAGGACCTAAAATCGCCTCATCCAAAACGTCTTGTTTGGGGCTGACAAAACCTTCTGTTACTGCCGGTGGAGTAACCTCACATGAGTCACTGTCTGACTCTTCGGTATCCGTCTGGCTCTCACGGTAATTAGGGCGTAAGAGAGGGAGCTGATCGTTGGCACGTGCTTGGGCACGGGTGACTGCGTTAACGTAGGGGGGGAGGGAAGCAAGTCCTTTCTCCTCTAACACTGTTTGGGACGGCACGCCGAGCAACATACGGAAATGCGGGCCCACGTGATCTGACACGAGAGCTTCTGTTTGGATAGCTCCGTAGGGGGTCTGAACCTCAATTAAGGCTATAGCGTGAGCGGTAGTCTTATGGGTTAAAGCATTATGACAATGCGTATACTCGCCAGTAAACTGGTCGGGTTTTACGAGTTCACGAGCGATCACATCGTGCGTCGAACCTGTGTCGCGTAAGACACGGCATTTTTGGCCATTCACGGACCATTCATGAATGTGTTTTGATAACACTAATTCGGGTGGGGCATGACTGATAAAATTGCAATCAGCGGGGGCTGCGGTTTTTTCGTCAGCCATACGGATACGACATTCACTACGCCGATGTCCGGATTTATTACAATAAAAACAATTGCCAGCAATACGTGGCTTGTCGAACTCACGATTTGAGTTGTAAGAGGTGGCTGAATTTCCACTAGTGGATTCATTTTTCACCTCGGCGGTACCAGCCGGTTTAGCCGCCTGACTGTGGTTACGTCCACGTTGTCGGTTGAAAGGTTTAGAACCTTGTGGTGTCGTAGCAGCTGCAGGAGTTGCTTTAACAGGCCGTGAAGCAGCTTCAGTTGAAATCTGCTTATTTCGAGTAGTGAATTCATCACATAACTGGGCCGCTTCGGCCAGTGTCCCTAGCTTTATTTGATCCGGGATCCATTTCCGGAGTTGTGTAGGGCATGCCTTGTAGAATTGTTCCAAAAGCATTAAATTGACAAGTTTGTCATAGTCCCGGTTAACTTTAGCCAAAGCTAACCAACGAGTAAACAAAGTTTCTAACTCAAACGCATAGTCAAAAAATTGTTGATCAGCTTCTTTCTCTAGAGAACGAAACTGTGTTTGCACCGACTCTTTAGTCTGAACAAAACGGGCAAGTATTTTACTTTTTACTAAATCATAGTCTTGCATCTCAGCGTCTGTTAGCTGATCGCAAACTTTAATGAAAACCTCACCGACGAGGGGTTGGAGTCCCGTGACCCATTGATCTCTAGGAATCTTTTGACTAGTCATTGTACGTTCAAAAATCTTAAGGAAACTGTTGATTTCAGTTTTAGGCGTCCAATTGTTGAGGAGACGAACTACGTCCGCAACTTTACCATGTCTTGCAACTGGATTTGGGGGAGCTGGGGGACCGCCGTGAGCTCCGTTTGGAGCAGGGTTAAGATTTAACGAAGCAGCGTTTAGCTTTGCTAGTTCTAGCTGCTTATCTAGTTTGGCTAGTTCCATTGCACTAGCGCGATCACTAATTTGGGCTTCTTGGTCCCTTTCTTGGGCTTTAAGAGCGGCTTCCCTGTCTTTAAGGGTTAATTCATGAGCCCGGCGTTTTTCTGCATCCGCCACTTCTAAGGCTCTTAACTTCAACTCTTCTGCTTTCAGAAAAAGTTCATTCTCTTTAACTGCTAATTCTTTTTTTGTTAAAAGGATAGCTTCTCTCTTTTCAATAGCGCTTGCTAATGCATCAGAGAGTTCGTTTAAGTCTAATTTGCCATCTTCGAGGGCTGCTCGCAAGATTTGTTGAGATTCGGTTCTAGAATCACTAACGGTAAAACCTAAGTTTAAACATGCCTTCTTGAGGTCTTTGTTTTGTAAATCACGAATGATTTCTTCGAGTTGATCCATTTCGGACATTTTTACGTTTTAACGTGGTCTCAAAATAAAGCCTTTATAAATGAAACAAAAATTAAAAGCAGCCGCTTAAAATTTAACGTTAAGATTGAGCAGAGCGAATTAATTAAAAAACTTCTCTCCCAAATCCAGTAAGTCGATACAAAAAAAATACACTCTCAAGAACCTCCAGCACTCTGGTATATGAATAGCTAATTGCATAAATGCTATCAACTACAACACTCGGCTTGGCGGCCTCTAAGCATATCTCGTGTACACTCACCCAATTGTACAATCGCTGTACGGTCAGTCTGTCCTTCCTGTTTCCATCGCAACACGGGAAGTTCGGCACTGATTTCTGGAGTCGATCGTCTCTGGCGGTCTAATCCACGGGACCTCGGTGTAGAACACAAAATCCTCAGCTAGGCTGTACGGAGCGTAGTTTCCCTCTCGGGCCTCTTCTCCTACAGCATCGGTTGGGGTTGAGACGGCTCTTGACGGGAGGACGTCTACTGGAAGCGGCAGCTGCTGCTTCCTGGCGCCGGCAGTTGTTGGGGCTGCTGGGCGGTGGTTGTACTGTTTTTTAGCTTTCAGTACGACATCTACTTCGTGACTTTGTGTATCTTAGTCACAGGCATCTGCTTCGTGGCCGTATTGTCGAGACCACAGACGTCTAGTTGGACGTGGCTTGCATCCTTCTAGGTTTTCTTGCTTGTAGCATGGCAGGGGGGAAACGCTTGACGGGAACAGCACCTGTTCATCCCACCGCTGCCCACCAGTTGTAACGGCGGACGCTACGACGGCTTAGGTGCTTGTAGCGCCTCCGGTTTCCTGGTTTGACACGGAGATTCAGCTTAAGGTGTTGCGGTGATTATTGCGACTTTTACGGCATAAGCACAGCAAGGGCTACTGTCCCAGCATGGGGGATGGAGCGCAGGGTCCTAAATTAAAGGGGGCCTAACCTTAATACTGCTGGTAAATTTTGCTGCCACCAGCGATGGAAATTTAACCGTTTATCAAGAGCTAAACTAAAAATGGTTTACATATTTATTTACACTTAAACAGTTAATCGACTAGCAAACGAACTGAAGTTAAAAACTCCTGGTTTTTATTATAACAACAGAGAATATAAAAGTACACTTTACATTTAGTTTGCACGGAAGCTTTTGAAATAAAGTATTTAAAAAGCACTAGTTTGAATTTACAACATGTAATTCGTTTTCACAAGTTTTTACTAAAACGACGTTTGTGTTTCAGAATAAAACATCCACTTAATTTTTCGAATAGAAAAAGCAATACTGAACGCTCCGCAGAGTCGTCCGCAAGATTGAACAGCCCAGGCTGGTTACAATCTATCAAACAGTATGTTTCAAACACGCATGAAAGATCAACCGTTTCACAGTTTTGTTTCTAAGTGATAAAACAGAGCCTTAAACCTCCCAGAGTTGCTGTTTACAAGTCAACTCCTCAAATTATAAAAGCCTCGGCTACTTATAAAGTCCGTCTGGAGTGAATAACCAATGAATCCCACACAAAGATCAAACCGTCAGTTATTTGATTTAAAGTTTAAAACAAATAAGAAAGATTTTGGTTTTTAGTAAGAGAACCACTCTGACGTTATGGGGTGAGAAACCTAAGATGCCGCTACAGGCGTCACCACCATAATATTCCCTAGCTAGAGAGAGTTTAAGTTACGTTTTTAAACTAAAATTTAGACTTGGGGGTCCTAAATTAAATTTTCAAAAGCTAACAACAAACATACGAACCACTACCATCGTGCCCGGCATGGCATTCCCCGGACATGGCGTCTCCACTCCCGACTGGCGTGACCCTTCTCTAGCTTGAGATCTGTGAGCTGTGCTAACTATGCATTCTGGGGCTGGGGTTTTATGCACATTACCGGAAGCAAGCGCGGACTCGCGGGATAGCTACGGTGGTCGGATTGGCTGAGGGCCTCGAGAACAATGGAAAGTGGGAGGAGAAGTCGGATGAACAAAGGAACTGGGTGCAGAGCCGTTTGAAGGAGTAGGAACATGTAAAACGGAAAAAGATAGGCCTGTTTTGAGTTTTACTCAATTGAACTTTCGGAAATGGCCTTTACTTTGTATTATTGGCTACGGATTGAATATTTACATGTTTGTAACGTGAATAGGCTCTTGTAAAAGCTTGATACTTGGCTTTGGGTAATGTCTAGAACATTACTATTAAATTAAACAAGCTTTTAACGGTAAACTGCAGCGTTAAACACCACAACTAGTTTTGGCTGGGGAGGGGGGCAAAAAGGGGTTTTCGAAGTTTTTGCACAGTTTGACTTTCGGAATTGCATGGAAACAGATCTTTGTAAGAATTCTTTTGGTTTTAATAGTAGTTCAAGCTATTCGTAGGTTTTGGTAGGTCACAGTCAGGTCCAGGGGAGAACTAAAATTAACATATATACACTGAAAAATTCGTGTCCGGTAGAATGCCAGGTCGTATTACGTTTATACGTTTGGACATATGGCAGCGTTTCTGGGGGCAAATGATTATTATAAAAAGGCTAAATAAATGAATAAATAGTTTAGTTTAATTATATGCTAAAACGCATAAAGTTAAAGTAGAGGTTTGAACCATAAATTAACGGACAAGGGTTGATCTAAGTGGAAATTTTTCATAGTAGTTGCGATCGTTCAAACACAATAAAAAATATCACACTTCAAAAATGGTTGTCACCATATGGACACATGGTTCAGTATATTTCTCCTAAAACACAACTAACCTAGTGTTTGGGCTTTATGCCCGAAAAATACGAGTATTAAAAGTACATAAATACAAAGTTCCAATAACGATGGCGGCCATGAGGCATTAGCGCTGTCGGTGGTTTTGGTCGGTTTTCAAATGCAGTTTTAATGGTCTTCCAGGTGGAAAGTTCAAAATCGGGCTTCCCCAAGAGTCTTGTATTTGGACTGGCTATTAAATGTCGAAGAGTTGGAGAGAATCGGACCATTATTGGAGAATCGGCCAGATATGCCTCGGCGAGGCATTTTGGATGCCTCAAGAAAAAAAATTTCAATTTTCTTGAAAAACAGGTGTTTTTCGGTGGCGCTCGTTTACAATGAGCAGCTTGGGCAGTAGGACAAATGGCCCGCCAAATATCAGAGGCTGCGAAGTCGACCAACTTCAAACGCTATTGAAAGCCAAAGATTTGACCAAAGAATTTCTACAAACAAAAACTCTTGAAATGCCTGATTTGTCAAAAATTGATATTGACTGAATCCTTATTTTGAAAATGAGCATAATGAGTGATGAACCTTTACCAGTGGGATCAGACAATAGTAACGGAAATTTGTTTTAAAATTTTGGGCAGTTAGAGCTGTGGTAGTTTTTATCCAAGTTTACACTGTGCCGCAGCTCTGAACGACTCAGATTCGTTTCGCGGCAACCACGTGAATGGAGCTTGGGCGACGTGGTCTAAGTCGGGGCACAAACAACCAACGCATTGATAATCCCCAAAATTAGACCGTTTGCTATTTAAAAGTTTCATTTGGTAGCAAGCACATTACAGAGTGAAAGCATTGTGGTTGTGCACCTTGGCTTTCAGTAAAAAAAAAAAATTAATTTCCTCCAATTCTAGTTGTAGGTTTATGCTTAAATTTTTCAAGCATAGTGCTTGTCATGGATCCGGGAAGTGTTTGCTGAAAACGTCGACTCCCGATTTAAAATTTTTCTTTTTTACGACCCTGGCTTTAAAAAAAAACATACCACGAGCTAAACAAACACCAATGCGCATGCTCCACTTACGATTCAGCATATGAAGCATAGACAATTGTACAAAAAACACAGAAAACCACAAATCAACGACCCCACCAACCTTCACCTCCTCCCCCCCATTCTCGCCCACCATAGTGACATTGCTGACCATTAGTGCTTTGAAGGTTCAGTTCCCCTCTCAGGATGAATTTATGTAAGTATGGTCAAAAAATAACCAATGCATTGACGTACTCTTCCCTTCATATCTTTCCTTCCCTAGAGCTTGCAATTTTACATTTGAGTCTAAAAGGCAATGGACCTGGTTTGTGTCTGTTTTATATACCTGAACTTCTTGACTCAATGTAAGGCTAAAATATTGCTCGGTCTTGAAAAGTTTATCAGTTTACCTTATTTTCAGTAGCAATTTAACAAAATGGTTAAGCGGGCATCGCTCGAATATTCAAAGGTGGTGCCAGGCTTGTTAAATATAGCCAGCCCATCCTGCTTGGGTGTTGGGTAATGGATGTTGGTAGCCGATGACGTCAATTGTTGGCATTTTTATCACTGAAATTCATGCTTGCCCTCCTGCCTGTGAATGAACTGCCGAAACTAATGAGTCAGAATGGCCTGCACTCAGCAGCCCAGCTGGTTTAAAAGGTTTAAAATACAGCTGGCATGGAATGTTTGGTATCATAAGCAGTGACCACGCTTTAGTTTGCGGCTATAGACATTCAAATGTGATAACATAGTTTTATGTTGTGTACTTTGCTTCCGTGGAATCTAAGCCATGCGCCGTGTTTTGAGGCAGGCACGTGGTGTTAGTCTGGTGTACAAGTTTGGCAATAGACTAGTAGACGGAAAGTGGAGTTGTGCTGACAAGGTCTCTGGCTGGCCCCAAAATTAGACCATTTGCTATATTTAAAAGTTTTCGTTTGATAGCGAGCACATTCCGGAGTGAAAGCATGCTTGTATGTGGATGCCATCACGGCGGTTGTGCACTTTGGCTTTCTGCAAAAAAAAAACACTTAATTAATTTCCGTCAATTCTAATTGTAGGTTTAAGCTTAACATTTTCTTCAAAGGGTTTTGAATACATTACATTTGTCATGCTACTGTTTTATTTGCCTTTATGTGCCATACTACTATGATTAAAAAAAATTGTTTGATGAAACATGATTGATATTGACAATTTGCATGGGCCCTACCCCCATTTGCAACAAGAGTACAACATAATCAATTTGTAGGGTAGGCCTACCTACACTTGTAGGTCCCCCCTCCCCCTTCCTGATGTCAAATTGTTAGGCGTAGCAGAGGTGCAGTAGGCTAAATGTCGGAAGGAGGTGGTGGGAAACTATCAGAAAACTGTGCACTGCCTACTGAAAGAGTAGAAATTTATGGAACTGGGAAAACTGTCCATGCAGAAACATGGTATATATGGCTACTCCAGCCTACATGAATAACCTCATCCATGCTAAAGAGCAATTGGTTTAGGGGATAGTTTCCCCTATTTTGCTAACTTGACTAATGATTTTACCAACTATTTCTTTTTTAACTAGAGTTGTGCTGCCGAAAAAATAAGCTACTTTGGACAGGGCCTTTAACAAAACGGTCTAGAGGCGTGCTGTAATCTCGTTTTGTGGGATCAGGGACAGTCCCGCTAGCGAAGCATTTAATGCTATTTGGTGTTTGGCTTTGGAGAACAAGTCTTTTGTCAACCAAATTTCTGTAATTTTTCTTAACATCATGACGGGTGAGGTAAAAAATCCCTTGACTTCTTTATTAATCCATTATCTGTACAAGTATTCAATTTGCAATTTTAAAGTTTTAAATTTTTATAAATTAAATTCATATATTATTTCTTACTAACCCTGAATAACTAGGACTAGGTCATCAAGGCAGCGTGCACTTAAAATGTTGGAGCGAAGCGAATTTAGCTATTTCTTGTGCATGTCAAATACGCCTGTCGTATATTGAAAAAAAAATCTCTACACGAACATAATTAATTTGCAATTAGGCATTGCAAGCGCTGCATTGCCAAACACTTAAATTGGCTCAAGCCACTATACTCTTTAAATGTCGTAGCTTGTGATTTGTGGCCAGGAATAGCGTAGCCTACGCAGGCAGCAAGGTGTAACGGAAATTGTCTGCGTGATCATGATACTGCATTCCACTTAGTACTTGGTGTGATCCTTTTTTTCATGGGTGACACGCAACCCTATCAAATGTCAATACAGAAGCAGTCGCAACTTTGCCAGTAGACATTAAAAAGTACTTATGATTTCACTATTTCTACTTGCCACATCACATACCAAATGCATCTTGCACGATACACGGTTTTTCTAATTTATGCATATATGGAGTTATAAAATTTTCTCTTAACCCATGATCAAAAAAACTGGCAGCGGTTGTTTACTGTGGTTGTAATGAGGCATCATGGGAACAAAATTACACATAAACCACTAAACTTCTACACAAAGAAGATCAACACTTGAATTTGGTGAAAAATAACAGTAGGCTATTGTCATGAGAACGGTCCTGCGTCTGCCATTCACCTTCTTCAGAAGCAATGGAAAGACACTAAACTTGCACTTGAACAATAGATGAGTTTGTGTCTCTGTACCAGACGATGTCGTCAAGTGAAAGTTTAAATTTTTGCCATCGCTTCTGAAGAAGGCAGGACTGTTATGACAAAATTGTTATTTTCAACCAAAATTCAATTATTGATCTTCATATTGTGGAAGTTTGGTGGCTTTTGTGTAATTTTGTTCCCATGATTTCTCTTACCCTAGTACTATTGCAGGAACGGCTGTTGTATCGGAGTGCAATGCCAAACCGTTCGTCTCTTGCTTATACGGTTCCTGAGATATCCCTATTTGAGTGGCATTCTGTATTACTTAATTGTCGCTGTTTTAGCGAGTAGGCAAAGTTCAAGTTAGCAAACTGCTGATTTTCATCTGCCAAACGGCGAGGGGCGACCAACATTGGAGAGGGTTGGTGACACATAAATTCATTCGATGGCTGGAGGTCACAGACAGTTGGAGCATGAAATATATCTTAACCAATCCAATTCTTTTGTGTAGCTTTCTCATAGTTTCTGTTTCTTATTAATCAGTTGCGGAGCTCGAGAGTCCGTCGTTGCTCCGCGGCTGAGCATGTGCAATGCGGCACCTTAAATTTATTCTTCCTCGTCGAAGCATGATGTTAAATGTTTGTTAGACAAATTTGTCAAATATATGGCTCAGAACTTTTGGTTGGCCTGAGTGTCACATACATTCATATGTTTGCTTCGTTGGATTTGTTTGGGACCGAAATTGAATTTTTAAACCGAAAAATCTCTCTCAGTGGTCAACATATTGAATGAGTTCGAGAGATTAAGCATCTCAAATGGGCGAGGGAAATAAAAACTATCGTAACGAGCATGAGTATATAGACAAGGAAATACTATTTGCATGGAATTTTGATAACTTCTGACGCAGCGGGATCTTTGGCATGAACCGTTGTGCCTTGCACTTATATGGCATAGAATTTTGTAGCGATTACACCTTTGGAATGAAATGGGTGAAGTGTACCATTACTAAAAACATTGACCATTAGTGTGTAAAAAGAAGTATCGGGTGGCCTATCGCCTCTAGTAACAAAGAGGCTTGTTTTGAGGTGAACTGGTTTACTTTTCCACTTATTTTTTGGCCTGCTGGAAAATGATTTTGATGTGGTGTGAGCTTTGTTGCTGCAAAAATATTATTATTGAGACTTTGTTTAGAAAATTACATGGCTGGCACACATTGGTGGAGAGCTACATGATATTCTACTTAGTTATGGGAGATGTGCAACACAGGAAACAAAAGTATTTATTATGAACTCGAAAAGATGGTAGGCCCTACAGGCCTGTGCTGTATTGCGTTCAAGCATGCTCCATTGCCAGCAGATTTGTAGGTCTATTTCTCCTATCAATCCACGCTTAAATTTGTCTGTGTAATATTGTATATATCTATTTTTTAAACATGGTACCTCGTTGTACCCATTAAAATTCAAAGTTAGTTGGCGTCATATACACAAGTTTGTAGCATGAAATATATCTTAATTGGTCCAATTCTTTTGAGTAGCTCTCAGCCTAGTTTCCATCTCTTGTCAATCAGTCGCCGTGGTCGCCGCTTGCTTACGCTTGTTCAAGAGCCTGGCATAGCTTGGCGGCTGGGCATGTCCTATGCGGCGCCCTAAATTTCCTCTTCTTCATAGCGGTATGCCCCATGGCAGAATAAGCGCTACGCGCGTTGCAGACAGTTAATGGCCGCCACAGACAGATTTTGGCCAAATTTCTGCTGTTACGTAAATTTTTGACCGATTTTGATGTTCCAATACACGATTTTAATCGTCTCGACGAGACCTTTCCATTAATCCCTCTGCTAAATGAGCAGGCACCTGCATACCCCAAAATTATGCAGTTTGCCATCCCAGACCTAGTACACCAACTCGAAATCCAGTGGAAACCATTCCTAACAACAACACAGGAAGAGGGCAGCTACCTCCAACAACTAGTACTGCCCTATAGGAACCAAGTCTCACTGAGAAAAACACATAATTCAAATTTGTTTTTTCCATTGACGTTTGTTGTTGCTGTTGTGAGCAGAACTCAGGGATTGGCCTGAAGAAGGTGGCAGAAAATTGGCCACCGAAAATTCGCCTGTCGTTGACAATTACAAATTTTTTTGGTTTAGCGTATCCTTATTGTATTTGCCCTAAAACCAAAGTAAAACGGCCGCCATGTCGATCTACAAGACCTTTCCATTGCTTTAGTAGCAAGATCAATAGGATAAAGCACTGAAAAGTTATTCTATAAAAACTAATAAACGTGTGTGTAACCATATGATAAAAACAGATTAGCTGCAGACAAATTTTTTTCCAATAACTGGTATCGCAGACGGTTCCAGAAAGTTCTGCCTCTGGGGCGGCATGGTGTTCGTTAGTAGTTAAATCATGCTATTCCGATACAGCATGATTTACTGATCTGTTTCACCGATGCCGGTACCTGAATTCCTTCACATTGAGACTTCGGTGTGTTGCATTCTTATTTCTGAAATCGTGGTAGTCTTAAGGCGTGGAACACAAAAGTTTGTGACGCTGATACTGACTTCTTTCAGGATGAAATTTCATGTTACGCTAACAATTCTGGAATCGTGGCAGTCAGCAGACGGGGACCACAAAATTCTCTATCAACAATGTTAAAGTGCAGTAGCCTATCTGTAAAGAATCGCTAAGAAATACTGATTCCGACACATTGAATATGCTGATTTACTGATACGGTGTATATATTGGTACAGCCTTACTCGTTAGACAAGTTGGTCAAATATGTGGCCCAGAAGTTTGTTTAAACAATAACAAATAACAATACAAAATGCGAGCATTGTCTTTTAATCATTGCTAAATCAGTAACGATATTGAATGGAGCTACATTATTATATCTGGTGGCAATGGAGCTGCGTGATTCCCATGTTAATTATACATGGGAAATAAATATAGGCTATTTGGGTTGTGGATGTCCGATGTTGAATTTTCTTCCATCCCCTCACTAGTCACTATCACCGTGCAAAGTTTCATTGAGATCGGTCCAACCGTCTTGGGAGTTAAGTCACAACGAAATGCTGTTTTCGGGTGAAAATGGAGATTCGCTCCGATAAGTCTGTAACTGTAAAGTGTCGTTGCTACTTTTCTTATGGCGGAATTCATAATTTGGAATGAGGTTTCACGTGAATCAACCATATAGGCTATGCTACGTTGTTTTTATTTCTTTCTCCCAATCTTTTGATATGTCGGATGTAGTATTCGAGTTGGTGTCCAGCCTACTTGATTTGGAGACGATTACTAAACCACTGGGCTGGGCTGTACTTGCCTTCTTTTCTCAAGGTCCCAGGGACTCCTCATGAAACCTGCGCTGCATGTTGGGATTTGAGTCCTAGTCCATGTCTTGCTGCGCCTGCTCTTTGGCCAGGCGTAAAACGGTTCAAGGAATGTGTCCATCTGACATCACGTCTTGTCACACAAGGTTTTTTTTTTAAACGTGTAGGCCTACACAGTTTTATTTGGCTGAAATATATTTGTAACTGTTTTTACATGAATATTTTGGTTTTAATTCAGATCAATCACCTATGTCATAAATTAAATTCACCAGCCCAGCGACTAGAAACGAATTTTTTTTTAACTTTTTTCCTCATTATTCAAATTAGATAACCTAAGTAAAAACTTTCAGTTGTTAATGTAAAATACAAGTGGAAGTCGCCCGTTTTGCCACTGAGTTCAAATTTCTAAAAGTCAATGCAATCGTGATGTAATCTCAGTTCAGGTTTAGGTGCGTGTTGCATCTGCTTACCTTCAAGCCTAATGTCAACAGCATAACACATAGTTAAAAATTTTCCCAGTACGTGTCGGCCTTAGGCTTCTGTAACAACAAGTTGCGTTTCTCATTGTCAGTATCAGTAAACAATCTGCATGTTTAAATATCACAGGAGTGCTGACAGTATGAAAAAACGTGAAAATTTGCAAATGGAAAAACACAATATGATATGAAAAATACAATCAGTGGTGTAAAAAAAAGGCAAAAAGCATAAACTCTAGTAAAAAAAATCAAATTATCATATCTGCTATAATTTTGAGCCCGTAATTAAGTCTGAATTATCAGAAGTCATAAAAAAATTGGGGACTGAAACTGCAGCAAGAAGGAGCCAGAAAAACTACATTTTAACGTTGTTTCAAATAAGTTTTTACTATCCTAAAATACCAATCTACAGTAATAATAGCTAAAATTGCTTATTTTATGTTTTTCATTACTCAAAATAAAAGAATTTCATTACCGATATTTAGTAATAATTTAATACCATCCAGCTACCACCGAGGGTGCGTCTCTGTATTCCATCTTAATTCGGGTAGCGCCGCCACGTGTCTCGTATCCCGTATAAACCATTGGGTTCAGTGGGTGGGTACTACTGAAGGTAAGTATTTTAGGATAGTAAAAATTGAATTTGTTAACTTTTTGCAAGAGAAAGTAGAAGCAAGCTGGAAGAAGTTTCTCTTATCACTTCCTGAAGGAGAAAGCATTGTAGATGATCCAGCACTGGATGTGAGCAGTGCCAACCAAGGCCCAACGAGCTGACTAAAAGGCCCACTGTCAAAGAGAAGAAATGAATTTGAATATGAGAGTTCGTTGGCATGTAAACCAACTGGTGTGTTTAGTGAGTGCGAGTCCCTGGACCTGAGGAAGACAATTAGTATCAATTGCCGAAAATTTGTTGAAGTTTGTAGTATGAAATTTAGACTTGTGGTGCTACGTTATGAGTATTGTTGCCGTGGTGTGGTATATCATCAAAGGAAACAGTTACACTTTACCACTGTAAATGCTGGTAACCGGTATTTTCGGTGGTACATCATATTGGAAAAGAATGAAAAAATGATGTAAACATGTAAAAGTCGGTACATGTGAAAAATGTGGGGAAAAATGAAAAGCAGATAGGCTATGTGAATAAGTGTGAAGAAAAGCAAGATATCCCCCAGCAGCATTGCTGCTCTCGTTAGCTGCTACGCTAATAAAACATTATGCAGTAGCCTAGTTGACGCTTGCTGGTGCTCGTAGGGCCAGAGATATTTTTTTTAATAAATGTGAATTTTACCCTTTATGCTAGGGATCGCAAGCACCAGCTGTCGATTAGGTTGAGTGCTTCTTGCGAGCCATTTTTACTGATATCACTCGGCCTAGGGTTACTTTCACTAGTATTTAAATGTAGTGGGTTCGCTTAATACTTTGGTCTTAAAGATTAAGATCTTTTTTTTTTTTAATATAAAACAAACTTGACTATTGAATAACATTGGCTATAGTTTTTGTAGATCTTATGCATATCGGTGTATTCCAATTTTGTGAGCAATTGGCTCGCACAGGATACAGAATGGATTTAAGGCTGTAGGTCAGAACCAGGGTTGGCAATTTCGCAGGAAAGTCAAGTTTTGGACAGGGCATTGGTAAATACCGGTAAATACCAGCTAAGTGGGAAAAATGTTATTTTTAAGTCGACGTGTCACACGTCGAATTAATGCGGTTGTGGCCAAAAACCGGGTGGACGCGATTTACGTCAGCGACATCTCCTCAAAAACCAGACACATTTGTTCAATTCTTATCCGACGTAATTCAATTATGTGGGTGGGTCACTTGCAGTGCACCAGTATAAAAGGTATTATGCTCCACAGAATATACATAAGACACTTGAAGTATAATAACCTCTAACAAGATTTTTCAGCGAAAAACCGTCGCCCGATAGTATACGATCTGTGAATGACGTCAGCCAAATATCATCATAAAGGTGTGCACTCATACGAAAAATTACGGCGTGTAACTGCGCATTTCGGCAAGTCAGCTCTTCAAATTGCGGTCAGTTAGAGACTACGCGTAGACATCGAGATGGCGTCCTCTATTACCGCCAAGTACAATACAAAGTGAGTCGTCACTTACCTTTAGCAGTAATCTTGATGGTACATCCAATTTATATATCAGTGTTTTATTACGCTTATTTGTGGTGGTGTTTCTTATTGAACGAGTGAACAAAGCAAATGATGTCCTATTTTTACAGTGGCGGACTGGCCAGGGAGGGAAGGGCGGAATATTCCTCCTGGCCTCTAATTCTCCGACTTTTTAAAAAATCCGTAATAACAGGAAGCCTCGCACAAGTTTTATTGGTTCGATATTAGTTTTACTAACAGATTTAAAATTACAAATAATAATAATAAAGATAATTATAAAATGCTAGTAAAACAAGTACTTTGTATTGAGTAACTTACAAAAATTAGCCACATGAAATTGCAGTGTTATATTCAATGAATTAATTAAATTAATTAAATTAAATGAATATATTCAATGAATTATATTCAATGCAGTGTTATATTCAATGAAATTGAATTCAGTGTTATATTCGTGTGAATATTTTAACTTTTGTTAATACACCTCAAAAGTGTAAATAAATTTAAAGTAGTCAACCTGACGTACCCTCAGAGCAATATGATTTCTCCTACTCCTTCCCCCCCACCTCCCCCAAATTACCTGCTGAATTTACTGAAAATATGGTGTTCGAAGATTTAAAAAATGTAAAAGTCTGATGAACAAGAACAACGGGTACGGAAACTGTAAAACAACGAAGCTTTCAGTTTGTTTTTTTGTAAGAAAACCAATATCAGCGTCCGATGAAAATTTATCTGGTCAGTGATTGCAGCGTCGCACACAAGATTCTGGCTCATTTGCCGTATCGTAATAACAAAAGTTACGAGACAATTTTTTTTAATATAATGTGCAATTAGTAGATATTCTTTGGTACACCACGCATTCAGATTTTTTAGCAGTGTCCTGTTGGTATGTCTGCCGTTACGACTGCATACATAAATTACACATTTTTCTTTATTCTGCCATACAACATGTCGTATTACTAATGCAGTGTAGTGCATCCTTGGTTATAATTATTTTTTTATTACATGCATTTTTAAAGTTTGTAGCCTAACTGCTCATTAACACTAATAGTAGCAATTAGTAATTCTATTTGAATCGAAAATTCAAGTAACAGAATGTAGTGAAACTACTAACATAGAAACTTTCATAAAATAAGGGGAATCCCAATAGTACTTTATTTGGTTTTGGTTTTCTTTCTGATTTGGGGGAACTACTTGCATGTCACGTCCTAATCCATAACCCATATGGCAATTCGCAAAACAATTTGTCATTAAAAAATTAAATGTATTGTACATTTGAGATTGATGGCTTTTTTTTTTTAAAGATTAGTTAGCCTCCTAGATCCTACTTCTTCGAAGTTGGTTGCTTAGTGATCACTCAGATTGCATATTATAAAACCACCCTCTCCAAAGTCTGTTGTCGCTCGCCATTGGCGAATGAAAATCACCAGATACTGTCTTGAATTTAACCCTACTCACTAAAAAGGCAACTAACAATAGACAATACAAATAGCAATCTCGAGAGCTGTATGAGCTAGAGACATTTATGGCGTTACGCAGTGGTACACGAAAGGTGGGAGTGGGATAGCTTTTTCTGCAATAATAGGCTAATAATGGGGTTAAAGAAATTGCATGTTTTCGTAAATGTATAAATTAGATACCCCACGCATCGTACAAGATGTATTTGTTGGTAAGAGCAAGTAGAAGTTGTGAAATGACGAGTGTTTTCTAAGATCTGCTGGCAAAGTGGCTGGCGGCTGCTACTGGATGACATTCGCAAGGGTTGTTATCAAAGCTCCATTGTGGAAATGTAGTTTCACAACCACGAGCCTTCATGCGAACGAGCAAGCTTGAAAGAGATTTTTATCTGTGCGGAATTCACGTGTAGTACACCTGCTGTAATCAGTTGATGTTTTCCTTGCCCTTTTACAACGATGGCATCACAACAAATAGACCAAGATAAAATCATTCAAAACTGCATCATCATAATTGGCTGTTTATTGTCACTGTTATTGCACATGAATTCATACAGTTGTACACTGAAACAATTTTTTTTTGTACAAGTGTTTGCAATGGACCGTATTGCACGATGATTTCTACCACCAAAAACAATTTAGAAAGGTGTTGATGAAACTTAACTGATCATGAACCAAATAGGCCCAACTGACAATTTTGCACAATGCAAAAATCCACCTTAACCCCTACCCAACCCCTACCTGCAGTCCGCAGACATCTTCTCTGTCTCCCGCAGACCGTTTCCATTTGTGAAAAAAAGCTTGTCGCAGTCCAGCTGAAAATATTCTGCTTATGGGTATGGCGCCATTAGAAGTGTTTGGCCGTAATAAAAGTGCCTCATGGCAAGTGTGAAATCGCCTTTACTTCACATTATTTATGGGATATGTCAAGCTAGGCAAAAGTCTTATTACACTTGCACCACCACATTGTAGTAATAACACAACTAAGTTACACTTGAATTTAATTTAAACAAACCATACTTCTTCTTCGGAAGTGTCACTAAATCACCGGTTACTGGTTGAAAAAAAGTCTTGTCCTCCTTTGATCCTCTCACTGTCCTCCAGAAGGTTCAAGGCTCCAGCAAGGCCCCATCTGCCAACTAACTCAGGAGGAGACCACTTTAAATTCAATGGTCGACTCTCGATTGCAAAAAATAATTGAATTTACTTCTTCTCACTCCAACAATATTTACAGACATAAAATTTCACAAAGAGACATCGATCAAACGAATTTGTCCCACAAGCCGGCAAAGAGCGTCTCCTCCGCTTGTAGCATTCTTTTGCGAGTGTCTGTCTTTTATGGCGCTAAAACCTTCTAATATTTATAGTCTGGTTTCGAGCCACTCAATCGGATACAATTTACACAAGAATGGAATGTCTGTCTCTCCTAGTAAACTTAGTGCTTTTTTGGCGTTCGATAGCTGGCCAATGTTTCTAAATTTTCCTTGCTTCTCGGATGTGGTAATTACCCTTAATTTCAGGTAATTAGATAATGGCTGTTATTAGGTGTTTGAATGGAACGCTGCAGCCGAACCTTACACCTCCAGCCCTAGATTGAGAATTATAGCTAATCAAATCTCAGTATGCCGCAGGTTCACTAGTGATTGTAATCGCCTGGATGGCACAAAGAAGGCTTCTGACCACTCAAATTTGGAAAACACCAGCACGTCATCACAGCCTGCCTTCCTTGTGCACACACAGCCATCAAGCACTATACTACACACACAACTTGCACCACATTTCACCAGCACCACACAGCACCGCTTCCTTTTCACCAACACAATACAGCACGTCTTCACCACCTCACCAAACATTTGCAACAGGGCCAGCACATCACCAAACTGACAACACCCTGCGTTGTACCCAAAAACACACCTCTTCTTCCTCGATCACATTCTTTAACAAGCAATCCACCAACTTATACTTTCTGCACACCATAACAAAGCTTACATTAGACTTTCTTTTTGGTCTTTCACAACTCTAACCGATCTCGACACACGTTTGCAAACTGAGCCGCCTTTCCCACCAAAATAAAAACAATACACATACACATCAAGACACTTCCTCAAATCACTCATGTAATCAGCAGATTGAGGGACAATACCCATACCCAACCTCAAACCTGCCCCTTTAACATCCCCTTCTTCCTCCAATTTTCCCACCTTATCAACATGGTCTAGGCCACTTTAGGGAAAAAAGGAGTTTTTTATCATGCAAGAAGCATTTCATATAACAATTTGGCATCAGGTGATTTTAAGGTATTTCGACCCCCCTGAGTTCGAACATGCCTGTTGCCTGCTCGAAAAATGGACTGGAAGTCCGTAATTCAAGATGGCGGCCAATTTTGCCAAATTTGGCCGATTGTGCAAGAACCGTTAGTGATACACAAAAACGATTAAGATTAAAGTTGTTTGCAATAATGTAAACTACAATGTCATTCCCATACATTTTTTCATATCTCTTATGGTTTTCAAGAAAAATGGATTTTAGGCCACTTTCGATCATTTTTTGGCTAATTTAATGCTAACAGACGTCTCAATTTGTCAATTTACAAATTTCAACTGCTTCTGCGTCGTTTCTAATTCAGGTGGATGGCTCCAATTAGACTCATTCGAAAGGTGGGAGTGTCTTCTTTGCAACAAGGGTCGTTGAAAGGTTCTACGACTGTTAGGAACCGAGCTACACCAGATTTACTGGGGGCTGGTACCACAGTCACCATTGGATTTTTTGCTCATTTTCAACTTTCAACTTCTATTGTGACGTGACTAATTTAGGCAGATGACTCCAATTAGATTCATTCGAAATGTAGGACTGTCTTCTTTACAACAAGGGTCGCTGAAAGGGTGCGCGACTGTTAGGAACAGACCTACGCCTGTATTACTAGGAGCTGGTATCACAGTCACCGTTGGATTTTTCGCTTATTTTCAACTTTCAACTGCTATTGTGACGCGTCTAATTTAAGTAGATGACCCCCAATTAAGATTCATTCGAAAGGTGAGAATGTGTTCTTTGCAGCAAGGGTCGTTTAAAGGGTCTACGTCTTGTTAGGGACCGAGCTGCGCCTGTTTTACTACGGGGCTGGTGTCACAGTCACCATTGGATTTTTCGGTCATTTTCAACTTCAGTTTCTATTGTGACGTGTTTTATTCAGTTAGGTGACTCCAATTAGATTCATTCGAAAGGTGGAACTGTCTTCCTTGATACAAGGGTAGTTAAAAGGGTCTACGACTGTTAGTAACCGAGCCACACCTGTTTTACAAGGGTTGGTATCACAGTCACCATTGGATTTTTCGCAGATTTTCAACTTTCAACTTCTATTGTGACTTATCTAATTTAGGTAGATGACCCCAATTAGATTCATTCGAAAGGTGAGAATAGCTTCCTTGCAGCAAGGGTCGTTTAAAGGGTCTACGTCCGTTTTACTAGGGGCTGGTGTCACAGTCACGGTTCGATTTTTCGTTCCTTTCAACTTTTATTGTGACGTGTCTTTTAGGTAGATGACCCCAATTCGATTCATTTGAGCGGTAGGAATGTCTTCTTTGCAAGAAGGGTCGTTGAAAGGGTCTACTACTGTTAGGAACCAAGCCATGCCCGTTTTAGCCTACTAAAGGCTAATATCTCATTCACCGTTGGATTTTTCGCTCATTTTCAACTTTCAACTTCTATTGTGACGTGTCTAATTTAGGCAGATGACTCCAATTGGATTCATTCGAAAGGTAGGACTGTCGTCTATGCAACAATGGTCGTTGAAAGGGTCTACTACCGTTAGGAACTGAGCTATGCTGTTTTACTAGGGGCTGGTATCACAGTCACCGTTGGATTATTTGCTCATTTTCAACTTTCAACTGCTATTGTGACATGTCTAATTTGGGTAGATAACCCCAATTAGGTTCATTCGAAAGGTGAGAATATCATCTTTGCAGCAAGGGTCGTTTAAAGAGTCTACCTCTGTTAGGGACCGAGCTGCGCCTGTTTTACTAGGGGCTGTCACAGTCACCGTTGGATTTTCCCTCATTTTCAACTTTCAATTTCTATTGTGACGTGTTTTATTCAGTTAGTTGACTCCAATTAGATTCAATCGAAAGTTGGAACTGCCTTCTTTGAAACAATGGTAGTTGGAAGGGTCTACGACTGTTAGTAACCGAGCCACGCCCGTTTTACAAGGGGCTGGTATCACAGTCACCGTCGGATTTTTCGCTCATTTTCAACTTTCAACTTCTATTGTGACGTATCTAATTTAGGTAGCTGACCCCAATTAGATTCATTCGAAAGGTGAGAATATCTTTTTTGCAGCAAGGGTCGTTTAAAGGGCCTACGTCTGTTAGGAACCGAGCTACGTTTATTTTACTAGGGGCTGGTGTCACAGTCACCGTTGAATTTTCCCTCATTTTCAAATTTCAATTTCTATTGTGATGTGTTTAATTCAGTTAGATGACTCTAATTAGATTCATTCGAAAGGTGAGATTGTCTTCTTTGCAGCAAGGGTCGTTTAAAGGTTCTACGACTGTTAGGAACCGAGCTACACCTGATTTATTAGGGGCTGGTATAGCAGTCGCCGTGGGATTTTTCACTCATTTTCAACTTTCAACTTCTATTGTGACGTGTCTAATTTAGGCAGATGACTCCAATAGATTCATTCGATAGGTAGGACTGTCTTCTTTCCAACAAGCGTGGTTGAAAGGGTCTACGCCTATTAGGAACCGAACCACGCCCGTTTTACTAGGGGGCTGGTATAACAGTCACCGTTGGATTTTTCGCTCATTTTCAACTTTCAACTGCTATTGTGACGTGTCTAATTTAGGTAGATGACTCCAATTACAGTCATTCGAAAGGAGGGACTGTCTTCTTTGCAACAAGGGTGGTTGAAAGGGTCTACGACTGTTAGGAACCGAGCTACGCTCGTTTTACTACGGGGCTGGTATCACAGTCACCGTTAAATTTTTCGCTCATTTACAACTTTTAACTGATGATGATACCTTTCTAATTTAGGTAGACCCTTTTAACTACCCTTGTTGCAAAGAAGGCATCCCTACCATTCGAGTGAACCTAATTGGAGTCATCTACCTAAATTACATACGTCGCAATAGATGTTGAAAGTTGAAAATGAACGAAAATCCAACGATGAATGTGATACCAGCCCCTAGTAAAACGGGCGTAGCTCGATTACTAACAGTCGTAGACCCTTTCAACTACACTTGTTTCAAAGAAGACAGGTCCCTACCTTCGAATGAATCTAATGGGAGTCATTAACAGAATCAAACAAGCCACAATAGGAGTTGAAAGTTGAAAATGAGCTAAAAATCCAACGGTGACTGTGATACCAGCCCCTGGTAAACGGGTGTAGCTCGGTCCCTAAGAAACGTAGGTCCTTTCAACGGCCCTTATTGCAAAGAAGACGTTCTCACCTTTCGAATGAATCTAATTGGGGTCATCTACCTAAATTACACACATCATAATAGCAGTTGAAAAGTTGAAAATGAGCAAAAAATCCGACTGTGCTACCAGCCTCTAGTAAATCTGGCGTAGCTCGGTTCCTAACAGTCGTAGACACTTTCAACGTCCCTTCTTCCAAAGAAGACACTCCCACCTTTCGAATGAGTAATTGGAGCAATCCACCTGTATTAGAAACGTCGCAGTAGCAGTTTAAATTTGTAAATTGACAAATACAGACGTCTGTTAGCATTAAATTAGCCAAAAAGTGGCCTAAAATCCATTTTTTCTGAAAACCATAAGAATTGAAAACACCGGCAACCGGTAGTCACAGTGGTATTTAAAAGGCATCTTAAAAAACCACAACAAAAACACATTTACCACCCCCAAAGAACACAAAAA
>JAHWFP010053220.1:14521-30084 GCA_023313725.1 Lithobius niger | reverse complement strand
TCAGTTTAAGTCGAGCATGGAGATCGTTTTGCATAAAGAACACTGAAATTCTCATGAAAACCAAATTCAGCGAAAATTCTGGCAGATCTATACATATATTTCGCTTAAGAGCAGACTTAATGATGATGGTGAGGGATCATGACGTCCGGCCAGAAGCGAGCAGTACATCCGGCCAGAAGCGAGTAGGCGAGCAGCCTTTGCATTCCAGCGCGGAGAGAGGGTGGGGTGCGGGGGCAGGTTACGGTGGAGCGTGTGAGGAAGTGACTGTTTGCTAGAACTGCGTATGTTACGCCGGGGTCAGCTAGTATTTATTATTTCATTGTCTGTGTAATTTACAATAGTATCAAAGACCGAATTTTTATTTTCATAGTTACAGCCCACTTAAACCCTCGATTTTTTTTTCCAAAGCAGTGCAATATCCCAAAGTTGAGAGGAAATGTTCCTCATAGCCGGAGCTACCAGCGTATACCGCTGAAAGGGGAAGGGAATAGGCTATTGAGTCCCAGCTTTTTCTAGCACATTCACTGCAAACCATGCTATTTTTCGCCCCATTTAACTGCCAAATTTTCAGTAGGCCTGCCATCTTGGTTGCAATTTTACGCTTCCATTTTATTCTGGAGAGCCTTTTTTCATCCAGCACTCCTCCCAATATTTGCAAACAGAAATATTTTTTCGCCATCCCCCACACCCACTTTCTTCGTTATCATTTATCAGACTTTCCCATCTTTTGACTCTACATTTCATGCTACCAATTTTCGAATCAACCACCCCCTCCCCCCATTTATACATTACGATTTAAGCAGAAGTACATTTTTTGCAACTATTTATTCTCTAGTACT
Organism: Lithobius niger; assembly: GCA_023313725.1. Classification (NCBI taxonomy): domain Eukaryota; kingdom Metazoa; phylum Arthropoda; class Chilopoda; order Lithobiomorpha; family Lithobiidae; genus Lithobius; species Lithobius niger. The sequence goes on along the minus strand of JAHWFP010053220.1, from coordinate 29,245 downwards.
ATTTTCACAGATATGCCAATTTTGCGCAGGTTTTTGTAGAAATCTGATTTTTCTCCCATCTCTATTCGCCTCATCTTACACTGAATGAAAGACTTTCTTCATATTGATATTGCTTTATAGAGCAAGCAGCGACAATGACGCCATATTGGCTACGTGCTAGCATCTGTGAGATGGCTACAAGGGGCACTAGATTAAAATGGAGGTAAAAACAAAAGCACTTCTAGTCAAGCCAGTGTTTTGAGAGCGGATTTCTTAGCCTTAAAAAAAACCGTGGTTTTCTCCAATCCCTTACGCTGCGAGGTTGTAATTAGAAAATAAAAAATTCCGCTAGCTAAAAATTTAAGCAAGTGCAATCGACCAAAATCGCGCGTTTTAAGCCCAAGAAAACCGCTCTAACAGCATTCGCTTCAGTAAGAAGCCCTTCTTTCCCCCCTCCAGTGCCCCTTTCAGCTAACCCAATTACTGGCTCCAGCACAGAGACATATATAGTAATATAACCGTTCTTGTCACTGAATTATAGTTTTTAAGTTGACACCAAGTTGACGAACTGGGATACGTATAAAATTTCACCCCTTCCCTCCCCTACTACCGTGGAATCGCCCGGGGTAACCCATATAGTTTCTCCTCTTTGGTGAAATCAATGATGAATGAAAGGACACATGGATAGGACCACGTTGCTTGTTTGAAAGGACGTGGGCGTTTGGTCTACGTGATGTCCAAAAACTAATGCTCTAAGTGCAGATGAATTGAGCATATACCGCTAGCTACTGTTTGCTGTCATGAAGGCAGGTTTTGGAAGACTCAACGCTTCAAGACAGAAAAGCAAGCCAAGTCTTCAGACTTGGGGCAATCTTCTACACCTCGCCTCTTTGAGACGATAAGGCTCCAGTTCTAATTCAATTTTCTAAACTTTAATGGCCTTCCCTATAACTGAGGGCAACCTCGGTGCTTGCATCGAGCGAAACGTAATTTGGTCTGGGTCTTTCGTCTTTTCTTCGTCCCTTTCGTAAGACAATGCTTGCACTTACTCAGTTATAAAATGCGTCCATTTTCTGACGTAAATACTTTAGGGTTTTAAAAAAAAAAATTGGGAAAGAAATTGATGGCTTTTAAATTGTTAGGCTGCCTTCAGGAAACGAAATTTCCAATGTAAAAAAAAAATAGGCTCTTTTTTTAAATAACGAAAGCACAAACATAATGGCCATGCATCACGAAATAATGAAAATTTAACTTATACCATGATTTTACTTGCTTTAGGGAAGTAAATATTTTATCATATTAAAGTAAAAGTAGGGACCGTCAAGGCACCGCTCGAGATCGCTGTATCACCTTTTCATTCACTCTATAGGACCAACGCATAAAGCATTAGTAAAATCGGGTCAGAGAAAAGGATGCCTATCTAGTCCGTTCTAAATTATGACTGTTTACCAATAATTCACGTGAGATCGACAATTCTGAAATCAAAATGCTGTATTACAATTGCCAAAAAAAAATATTAAGTGATCAAACAAGAAACCTGGCCAGTCAGTTTCTCAAGTCGGCAAAGCAGTCACGCATGCGCATTTCATCTGAGCGCTCATGAACGAACGGACGTCCGTTCTTTAATTAATTATGTAAATTTCTACCTAATCTTAACTCCTTCTCACGCCAAAATGAAACCTTTCTCTAAGGTAAGACGACTTTCTTTAATTTAAGACTGCCCTCTGTGTACTTCCATCTATAAACTTTCGTGTTCGTTTTGCTCGAAAACATTATGCCGAGAGTTATTGTTTCTCCTACTGATTCCGCTGTTAATTGGCCACATGCGGTATTATCAGTTAATTTTTTTCGCCTTTGTCCCTCCGTCTTATTTTTATTACAATGTGATATACCCGTAGTGATAATTTTCCCCAATCATTCGTTGCATTCCTAATCTGAAAAATTATTTTTTCAGATTGGGATTGCAACGAGTGAATGAGAAAAATTATCAATACGAGAATATCACGTTGTAATAAAAATAAGTACATGAAGGGACTAAGGCGAAAAAAATCACCTGATAATACCTCATGCGGTCAATTAACAGCAGAATCAGAAGGAAAAAAACAAAGAGTCGTCATGTAACCGTTTCTGAGCAAAAGGAACTTGACTATGTGCAACGTTCTTTTTCAGACTGGGAATACAAGTCGTGAAGGAAAACAATGATGAATATAAAAGACACTTTAGTGGTATTGGCCAATTTTCGGTAATGCCTAGAGCTCTGAAATTTGTTTGCCTCATTCTAAAGAAGTAATATTCGATTTATGCTTTTCTGATGTCTAGCACCGCAGAAAAATAAGTAATTAACTTTTATAGCAAAAAATAATTGTTGTCACGTCACCAGTAAAGTAATCTGGAAGCCAGTAAGTTACGTTAAATGTTATAAATTGAATAGGTTGACGCATAACACATCAATGATGTGTGAGCACCTCTTGAAAAATCAGTTACGGAGGAACGTAAATAAAAAAAATACGATTTTCCATGTCGGAAGTTCTGCGAAAAGCATAGAATTTAAGAGACTAATTATTTTAAAATATTGATTGTTTAAAAATAATTTTAATGTAAAATTAAAAAAAAATTATTTGAAACTTACGGAGGAAATCTGAAGTATTTACTTCAAGGAATATAATATTCTTGTTTTGCAATCCCTTCCACGCCAATCTTGCATAAGATGGTGCGTTTTCATTGCGTTTTCATTGAGAGTGCTAACTGTTGTGCCGCAAAGCGAACCAAACTTTCTATTCTCCCAGCACAACAAAACTGCAATAAAATGGAAAGTGGCCGAAATATACTGTGATACAATCACTATGTTTACATGGTCACTTTGAAGCATTTCAGTGGAATGTGCATCGTGCCTGTGTCACCTTTGTGGGTCTTGTGAAGAACAGGTCGTGGCGCTTTCTCCCATCTGGCAATACAGAACCCGAAGCGCTTAACAGAGATGGGTTGGGAGTTTCGAAGGGGGTATAGCAGAGTTGAACCGGTCACTTTTCGACCCATTTGATCTGGTGACCCGAAAATAGGTTGGCCCAGTCACCCGATAACCTGCCAGACCCGGTGACCCGATGGCCCAGCCAGACCCGGATTTCTGGATCGATCTGGTTATCCGGCCAGACCCGGTAATCCAATCACCCAGCCGACACGGCTTGACCCATTGATCTTGGGTAGGAAGGGAAACAACTGAAAATAAAGTCTGAGAAAAATTTTGTGGCTGTAAACCCTTGCCCAGCCCTGTAAGCCAGCTCATCTTCAACAAATCTCGAGCCTTTGAAGTGCCGATTTAGCAAATTTGTTAGCTGCAACAAACGCTTTACTGTCTGTTCACTTTAATCAATCAAATATGAGTCTTGTGCCGCCTCCCCCCCCCCCTCCATGATGAATGAGCCTCTGTAACGAACAGATAATATTGCAGGATGGATTTGCTTGTCTTAAATGGGATCTAAACCGATATTCTCTAACCAGATAGAATAAGTTGGATTGCAAATGACTTATTCACCAACTGTCACAAATTAACTTTGCAACGTATATATACCACGCGCCAAGGCTGTTTGCCGTGACACGCTCATCACGTGACTGGGCTGGTCCACTCAGACGGCCAAAGATCCGCTATTCTCGTTCGTCAGTGGCTATTTCATGATGACATCACAGTAAACAGCCGTGGCTCGTGGTATAGTACTTTATGTACTTTGTTCTTCATTGTGACAACGCTATAGGAAGTATAATAAACCAGAAGTATTTTTATCATTAGGTTTAAAGAAACAAACTTAACAGTAAATTTTAGTAAGGCCGGCTCTACTTAGAAAAAAATTATAACTTTGTTTACTATCATTGTTATTTTTATTATTGTTGGGGATATACCAACCAGGTCAGGCTATAGGTCGTCAGATCCAATCCGAAATTCTGGGCCTCTGGGTCTGATCCGAAATTCCAGTGTCACTGGGTTAGACCCGAATTTTCGGGTCACCGGGGCAGTTAGGGTCACTGGGTCACCGGGTCTAGTGCTCGGCCTAAACCTTGACCCAAATGACCCGGTGACTTGGTTGACCCGTGACCCGATCCAACTCTGGGGTACTGCATCGTTTTTATTCTTGTTAACACTCAAGATGCTGGAGCAGGCCTGGTAAAGATGGCAGACGTAGTTACGACGACCAAATAATTTTTCTGGTACCACTCGAATTTCAGATAAATAAACTGAAAATAAGTGTATAGAAAGATCACTCAGGACTTGCATATGTTCGGTTACTTGAGTTTTAAGCTGACCCAGTGTCAGTTACTACACACAGGGGCAGAGCAGCCGTTGACGTTTCCACTATTTGCAAAAGAGAGAGCAGGAAGGATTGGGTTTCCGAGCGTACTGGCATGAATTGCATGCCTTAGCAGATTGGCCCTATATATCACGGTCTTGCATCTTAAAAACGGGTGCCGTTTTTTGACGCGCATTACAAAACACGTTGCTAAAATGCGCTTTCTTGTTCCCATGTAAACGTAGTGAATATGGAGTGATGGTAAATGAAAAATAAAAAACAACAAGAGGCAGCTTCGGGGAAAAGAAGCGCTTTGGGGAAAACGTCCCAAAGACAGGTAGGCTCTTTCGGTTTCGTCATTTTGTGTATTTAGTTATTACCGTTTTTAGCTTTGGTTGCAGGAGATTTATAGCAGGACCTCGTTGTTTTTTTTTTGGGGAATCCGTTCACCCCAAAATTGGTTGACCTGGGAGAAGTTGACCAGGGACCAGGGACCCAAATGATCTGTGACCTCAATGATCCAGTGCCCCCAAAAATTGGTTTATCCGGTATCCTGTAACACAAACTGATTCATGGACCAAAAATTGGTTGACCTGTGACCCAGCAACCCAGACTGACCTGTGACACGAATGAACCAATGACCCGCAAATTTGGTAAAGCCGGTATCCAGTAACCCAGACTGGTCTGTGAACTAAATGATTCGGTGACCTTAAAATTGTTTGATTGATCTTGATTTGAATGACCCTCTTGATATAAAAGTCGGTTGACCCCAGGACCCAGCAACCCACACTAATCTGAATGACCCAGTTACCCGAAGATTGGTTGACCCACGACCCAGTAGGATGGATTGATCCATGGCCTGAATGACCCGATGATCCGAAAGTTGGTTGATCTATGAACCAGTAACCTGGATCGATTTATGACCTGAATAATCTGGTGACCCTAAAAAATTAGTTGACCTGATGCCCAGTAACCCAGAGTGATCCAAATGAACAGTGACCCAAAAACTGGTTGAACCGGGACCGAGTAACCTGGACTGATCTGTGGCCTGAATGACTCAGAGACCCGAAAATTGGCTGGCCCTGTAACCCAGACTGATCCTTGACCCATACGATCTGATGATCTTAAAACGATTGACCCATGACAGTGATCCTTGACATTAATGATCTCATGACCCGAAAATTGCTAGCCCTTTTCCCCAGCAATCCATAGAGATCCATGATCCGAACAACCCACTGACCTAAAAATTGATTGATCCCGGATCCAGTAACCCAAAGTTAGCTGTGACCTGAATGACCTGATGACCTGAAAATTGATTTGACACAGGAACTGAATGACCCCGTAACCCAACTTTAGTTTACTAGGGATCCAGTAACTCAGATTGATCCATGACCAGAATGACCCAGTGACTGAAAATTGGTTGACCCGAGAGCCAGTAACCTGGAGTGATCCATGAACTGAATGATCCGATGACCGAAAACTTGGTTTATCCAGGACCCAGTAATCATCATTTATTTGTGTCCCGAAAATTGAGTCATCTGGTAACCAGTAACCCAGGCTGATCTGTGACCCAAATGAACTGGTAACATGAAAATTGAACCCAGTCAACCAGACTTATGTGATCCGAAATGACCCAGTGGCACAAAAGTTGAGTGATCCGGGGCACAGTAACCTGTACTGATCTGTAATCCAAATGACCCGGTGACAATTGATAGACCCGGGTTCAAGTAACCCAGACTGGTCTGCGACCCAAATGAACAAGTGATGCGAAAATTAATTGATCCAGTACCCAGTAATCTCGACTGATCTGTGACTCAAATGATCCAATAGCCAAAAATTGGATGGCCTGGGACCCAGTAACCCACAGTAATCTGTGACCTGAATCACCCAGTGACTCGAAAATGTCTTGATTATCTGGAACCCATCACTTGAATGATCCAGTGACTAAAAAATTGGTTGATCCAGAACCCATTATCCCAGATGATCTGTTACCCGAATGTTCCGGTGAAACGAAAATTGGTTGATCTGTGACCCGGTGACCCTGAAATTAATTGATGGGCCTCATTAACCAGGACCGATATCTGACCTAAATCAGTGGTTTTCAACCTGTGGGTTGCGACCCTAAATGGGGTTGCGGGCGTCATCTTGGGGGTCGCGACACATAAGCAGGAAAAAAAATATTTTACTTTTTTTTAAATCTTTCAATCTTAAAATCTTTTCCCCCTGAAATTTAATCATTAGTAAAATTAATTAATTGTAAATCTCTTCCAAAATCTAATTCTAATTGTAATCTCTCCATTCTAACAATTCTCCACTGGGGAGCTCACAATGCTCCCCCAGACCCCCTCGTTGTGAAACCGACGGGCGAAGGAATTTACTTCGGGGTGGGTGGGGGGGGGGGGGAAGGAGCGGGGTCTCAGAAAAAAAATTGAGGTGGGGGCGTCACGGTTTGAAAAAGGATGGTTACCACTGATCTAAATGATTTGGTGACCCGGAAATTGATTGATCTGGGACCAAGACCCGAAACCCGGACTGATCTGTAACCTCGGGCTTAGTCTCGAGTTGCGTTTTTCAAATAGCATGCAATTTTACCAAAAAACGCACTAAAATCGTAATTCGTGCATTCTGTCACATTCGACTTTGGATAAAGCCGCATGCGATTCGAAAGGGATCAAGTTTATCAAAGGGTCCCTGGACAACCCGGTGACACAAAAATTGGTTGATCTGGGACCCTGTAACCTGGACTGATCTGTATGCCGAATAGTCTACTGACCTGAAAATTCAGTGATCCAGGACTGATCCGTGACCGGAATCAAGGGTGTCCCTAGGTGGAGTCTCTGAACCCGTCACCAATATGACACGAAGAAAATTTCCATTGCTCTGCTTCCAATCAAGCGTCACTAAACACAGGTTTATCGAAAGCTCTAGTATTTATTCTGATATCTTACATTACAAAGTTAAGTTTCACAGCAAAACGACGAGAACGGCAAAAGCAAACTACCACAAGAACCCCAAAATGAAGAACGGGCGAGTGTGTTAATTATGTCACTAGAGAAAAGTTGAAATTGGCACAGTGTTGCCTCAACTAATAATTTGCTTTGCGAGGTAATCTCAGCGGCAAGTTTTAAAGTAAAGCTAAACTCTCCCATCTTAAATTTCAGTGCCGTTAATTAAGACACTTAAAAAAAATATGAGAGGTACGAAAACTACCCAGGCTTTATAGTTATTACGTAGTAACGTGTCTAAATTTTCATTCTAGCAGACGAATTCTTCGTTCGTGCCGTCAACACATCCAAGTCTCGTTCGTGTGACGTCACACTTCATCAGCCGTTGGTGCATGCACCCAACAAGCTCAGGCAAGATCGCGCACGATTCTCACATTCCTCACCACACTGCTAGCAAAGAACATCAGCACAGATTCTTTTCAAATGAAGCACGCGCCCCCTAATCTGATTCTCCCTCCCCACGAGCAACATGTGGATACTGTCCAATCGCTTATCTGCCCAGCATTTCGAGTTGCGTGGATTACCGCCTAGCTGAACGAACTTTCACGAGTCTTTGTAGCGGTAACAGTCACGGTAGCTACTTTCTTGAATACTTTAATTTAATGAATCACGCAGATATTGAGTTTTGGTTTGCACTGCTATGGTCAGATCGGTCCGGTTTCGCAGCCGCCATCTTAGAAGCACAAGCCGGCGCGCACTCGCTAGTATGCTACGAAGACGTCATTCCTCCAAGGTCCAAGATGATGAAGTGTGACGTCAGTACCATGCGAGAAAATCGCATTCGCTGTCTCGGACCATGGAAACATCTAACTTAGATTCTAAATTAACTATTGCTTAATTAATACGAATGTTGGCAACTCGCGCAGCTTGCATCTTGTTTTTTTCGTACTGAACTGACAATAGTGAAATTCAAGATGGAAAGGTTTAGTTTTCCTTTAAATCAAGTCATGCACGAAGAACAGGGTTGTTTTTTTTCACACGGTACGGATCGCTCAAGCCAAAGCGATAGATTGGGAGTGGGGGGGGGGGGGGGGGGACATGTAGTGGCAAAATGCTCAGCGGATGGGGGAATGCCCGTGTGTTGGACAGTGCGTTTTTAACCCTGCTCTGAGCATTTTAATGCTATTATAACTTAAGAGGCTGGAGGGGGAGGGGGTGACGCATGAGTGACCCTTTTACCAATAAGCATGTGATTACGCATTACCTGAACCTAAAAGGTAAGTTTTTTGGGGTTGATTGCGATGGAGATCGAACCAGTTTTTGCAAACTCAAGCAAAGGACGAGAGACAAGACGATGGGGAGGGGCAGTAATTAATTTAAGTACCCATCCATATTCAACTCCGTGTATCAAATCGGAGGAAGAGATGGAGAGGGACGGGTAGGAGGGTAGGAAGAGGATGGGAGTGGAGAGGGGACGGGAGGAAGAAAAGAGGAGTATTACAAGAAGAAAATATTCTGTCGCAGTCAACTTTCAACCCACTCCGACCGAAAACTGTAAAACAACCACGGGCGAAACAAAACCCCGGGCGAAGCCGGGTACGTCTGCTAGTATATTATTACATTTCAATATCATAAAATTCTATCCCCTGTTTTCCAATACTCATACACACATTATGCTCCTTATCACCAAGAACTATGATGCTGAAAGTTACGCAGCAGCACACAGTCGTTCCAACAGGATCTGGCAGAGTTGAATCGTCTTATCCCCGTAATAGATTCGCCCGCAGTCCCCTATCGCATCAATCCGATGCTTACGAGGGAATTCACAGCGTATAAAACCTCATTTTTATTCATCATGCGCTCCAGGATAATTCCACAAATCATAAATAAGTTATTGTTTTTCATGTGTTATTTTTTCCAGTTTGTTCCCCATGTGGTGGCAGCTACGGTTAAAAAAAAATTCATTGAAGATCATGAAATTCAGTTATTGATTTTAGTCGTTTGCCATTCGTTGTAGCCTGGGTTTTCATCCAAGGTTTCCAAAGTTTGAAAGTTTTTATTCGTTTATTTTTACTTACTTTTTTTCACTGAATCTTTATACAACTTTTTTTGACTGAGTCATCAGCTGCGGCAAATTTTGAGGCTACAGCTGGGGAGAAATTTGAGAATCATAAATTCGGACAAGACAGAATTCTTTTTTGAAAACATCAATGCTCGGCTTTGATGCTGCCAAAAAAAGCGGTTACTAGTTTTACGAGTGACAGAAACTGAGATACGCCGATTATAATGCTAGGAGTTTTTAACGAGACTAAAGTTTAAATAAATGCGGATGCAAACCTATTTACGTTGCCTTTTGAACTTGAATGTCAGACTGACTGAGCAGGGAATTGAACCCACGACCTTTCAAAGCAAAAGCGTTAATCCTACTGCTGAGCCACACTGACACGACCTAAAGGAAACGTCCATAGGCAGTATTTTTAACACGCACACGTATATGTGTAAACATACGCTTTCCAATCACCAATGGAGGGACGCTTGTTTGTGCGCCACACACCAAGTGAAAACGAATGTAAATAATAATGATAATAATAATAATAATAATAATAATAATAATAATAATAATAATAATAATAATAACAATAATGCTTTATTTAAGTACAAGTACATTGTTTCAGGTACAAGCACTGGCACGAAGTCCCAATGGACTTGTATGTGCAAGCAAACTATAGATTTTCATAATACAATTAGTTTTAAATTTCTAAATTGTTACAATGTATATAATATTTTTTTTTTACTTTAGTTAGACAGCACAATAAATTTTTTTTTTTTTTTCAATTTACCATTACAAATTATTTACATGCATTCACACTATGATTATATACAAACACTTATATATACACTATTTTATAGTTAATGTTAGTACTGTTGATTTCTTAACTTTAACTTTAATAATAATAATAATAATAATAATAATAATAATAAAGCGTGAAATAATGGTTAAACAGGATGGAAAGCCTAATGCCTCGAGAAGAGTTAAATAAATACGGATCAAACGTATTTACTGTGTACGTGTCTGTTGGACTTAAAATCTCAGGATGAGCGGGGAATTAAACCCACGACCTTTGAAACCAAATGCGTAAGGCCTACCGCTGAGCCATACTAACACGGCCAAACGGAAACGTCGATATGCACCATTTAACACTCACACATACACAAACTTCGTAACATTACGTAGTTCGTATAAAACTAAGCGCAATAATTGGGTTCTGAAAATCAGTTGCTCGGCCCAATGAGAAATGCTAAAATACACCGGTACTTCTTCGGACATTTAATTCCTTTGGCTGTAACTGCAGTAAACGGTTTTTTTTTTTTGGAAGAGGGGAAGGCGCAATTTGGTCCGCCATTTTTATTTTTAGGAGCAGGTTTAAAATCACGCATACACACGTCGTTCAGCCTTATTTCAGCAAATGATCCCACCAAATGTCATTCAAATGGCTTTAGGTTTTTGGCAATAACTGACGTAAAGCATTCTGGATGCATTAAGGGCTTGGACACCATTTTAGTCCGTTATCTTGAATTTTCACGAAAGTTGAATGTGACCTTTTTTTTTTATGATTATGGTATCCTGCCTATTCCAAACCAGTTTGTGGTCAAGGTGATGAATGATTTAGAAGATATGCGCCAAAAACCACTTTTTTGACTCCATTTCAGTCCGCCATTTTTAAAATTTTCTAAAGTCAAGCACATACTCTGTTCATTCTTATCTCAACGAATATTTCTATCAAATTTCGCATTCATCGCATGAATCGCTTCATGCGTTTGGCTGCAACTAGCGTAAGTGGACGCCATTTGTGCCTTGGTCACCATTTTGATCGGCTGAAAAAAAGCAAAACGGGCTCAGAGTTTGAGACAATATAATTTTTTTTAAACTTTAAACTTCGTTCCATAAATAACTAGAAAACAAAAACGAACTCGTATGATATTTAAGGTAATATATAACTTATGCGAAGTCAAATAAACTTTCCTGTAAAGTTTCATATACCGCAGTTTTCATGTACTGTTTAGTCCACGTGAAACCTTAGTGCTGTATTCACATGTTTTTTACAGATTTTACTTTAGAACACGATAGGTCAGATTAGTACATTCTACTTGAATAAAGGACATCGCTGAAAAATCGTAAAAACCATAGGCTCAGTGTGCTTAGTAGAAACCTACAGATAGGTGATTCAGGATTCCTGAGACTCCTTGAAAATCTGGAAATGTCGTTGAAAATAAAAATGAAATATCAGTTCTTGCCCATTCTAGCGTTTCTGCTTACCGTACTTCTATTTTACCAGAACAAAAATTTATAAAAGTTGAGAATTGTTCGGCCCTTTAAAGCAGTAATATCAACAGACCAAAAAATTCGCAAACTTAATCCCACCGACTTACATAGTTCAAAAGTAAAATGAAAAATTGTTTGACCATTTATTTTCTAGAGCATGATGCATCAGGCGATGGGATTAAATTCTCTAATGTTTTGGACGGTTGATATCACTCTTTGGCGGACCTTTTATCAATTTTTATTTTTGATATGGCAGAAGTAATTTATTTACAGATGAAATAAGCAGGAACCCTAAATGAGATCGCTTTAGCTTTAACTGACAATAAATCACTAAACAAATATGTTATTTTCTTCAATGTTTTCGGAGCTCATATTTTTCTCAACATGCGAGCTTATTTTGTCCTTTGCACGATAAATATCTGTCGGATTTGAATTATCGTCTTTTTTCCCGGAGGCAAAAGTGGTGTTATTGCAGAGGCTGTTGATGTTCAGGATAATTCTTTTATGGCCCGTGAAACCACGAGCAACCCCCCCCCCCCCCTTGGTGTCCCCCGCCAGTCTTGGGGGGAAAAAAAAGACAAATCTCAAATTTATGATTTTCAAAATGAATTTTGGCACTGCGGTCCGAGTTCTGCTAACGTTGTTTTGTTCGACGCAATCTAGTTTTCGAGGACCGTTTCGTACTTGATTTACAGAAGGTTTTTTTTTTTTTTTACTAGACAGAGGCAGTATCAAACCTACCAAAACAAACAAAGCCTATAAACCCTACAATTTGGGATCTTTATTTTTACTGAAATAACCCACATGGCATAAAAAAGTCCATACAGAATTTTGATGAATTTTTTTAGATTTTACAACTTTTAATCAAATGAAAAAAGTGTTAAAGATTGGCTTTTATCAAATCAAAGTTCTTCATGACTTTCAGAAATTTTGTAGTTTTCTTTTATTCGTATATTTGTTTACCATAGCTGAATGAGTCTCTGCAAGTTTTGTTTTCAGTACGTCGCAGTGTTTTTTTTTTTTTAATATTGTGTGTATAACGTATAGCTCCCATGCAAGTTCTTAACTGGGTTTCGAGCTGGTGAAAATAAATCTAAAATTTATCGTTGATTTATTTTTTATTATTATGTTGTCACTGTTTTGGTAAATTGACGCATTCCTCACGCACGATTATGCTGCCAAAAGTCGCAGAAAAATCAATTAAAATGTATAATTACTTTAATGCAAAAAAAAAAAAGCATTATTTTGTTGGTTATGTGCCCCAAGGGTAAAGTTAAAATACACATCAATATGTCGATGTGTATACAGGGTGATTCTGAAAAATAGGCCTATAATGTAGTCCTATAAAATGTAGGCATGTAGGCTAATAAGGAAGGTTTTCGTTTCATGTGCTATTAAAATTAGGCACCACTATAGTATCTGCATGCCTACATTTTATAGACCCTACATCCATAGCCCTATTTTTCAGTATTTTATGAATCACCTTGTATATGTAGTTGTGTACATACTCTACGAAACAGGCTTTGGACCTATAGGGTTTTGGCCCAAACAGGTTTGGAAGCAATAATCACTTGGCCAAGTTTGGGCTCTGCCTTTTGGTATGACGTACTGCTGCTCTTACCTGGTTTTTTCTTACAGTTTAGCTTTTTTTTTTCAAGTAGCCATAAGGTACATATTTAATTTATTTCAATACGCTTTCGTTTGCTCCAGCATTTAGTTTATGTTTAGTAATTTGTAGCCTTTTCCCAAATCCCACACTAATGATGTGGGCCATCGCTACCAACACAAAAAAAAAATGACATGCTAAATTAGCCACCGTTGGTTGGGCTGCCGCCGCCGATAATTCTTACATTGTTTACAATAACTGCTGTTCAAAGTGTCCTCCGTAGATTAAAAAAATATTCATAATAAAGCATTTAATTGCAAACCAAACAAACATCAGTAACGATAGGTTTTAACAAAAAACAAAAGATTCAAAAGGTTGACAATGCTGCCGCTGGTATTTAAAACTTGATAACGCCACCAACGAAAATGTTGAAGCACACACCTCTATCAAGCACTGCAAGAGCAACCTCTGTAATAATCTAAAAGTATAGTAACCATTACAATTGTAGGATAAAAGAGGGAGGCATTCTTGTATAGGCTTAGTTTTAGCGTTTAGGCCTAATTTTTAGCTTTTATGGCCTAATTTTCAGCTATTAGGCCTAATTTTTAGCCTGCCGTTTTAATTTCCTAAGTAACACCTGCAGTGAAATGCGTTACAAAGTGGGCCAATTCATTCACGCAACACGGTGTCGAGACTTCAAGTTGCATCTTAAAAATAAGCCAAGTATGTTATCAAGAAACTACGTTATTAGTTTCTTTTATGGGTTTGTTGAATTTAGGTGACTCTGTTTGCTTCATTGTTTTGCCTCATCTCACTACATTTTTGTTCACACCATCGTCGGCATATTCATTCATGCAACGCAGTGTGGAGACGTCAAGTTGGAATCTTAAACCGACGCAAGTATGTTATCAGGAAACTACGTTCTTTTCTGGGTTTTTTGAATTTAGGTGACTCGCTTCATTGTTTTACCTTCTGAACCACGTTTTTTGTTCACACCATCAATTTGTTCAAGTGACGAGGTTACAACAGTGACATTCGTGAAAAGTGTCCTGCTATAGTGTTAAATATTATCAATTCTTCTACTGATTATTGGATGCTTTGAAAATTTTTAGTCGTGGACTTACGGTTTTCACGAAAAGGGTATCGTAATTTCCTTTATAGGTTAATTGGATGTAGGCGACTCGATTCATCGCTTTGTGTCTTCTTCATCACATTTCCAAAAGAAGGCTTCTTTAAACCACAGAAAGGAAGCGTATAGAAAAGGGTAAGGATAAAAAAAAAAGGACTCATCAAGTTTTCGCAATATAAAGTAGTGATATCAGGTAGCCAACGAGGGAAAATAACTGTTTAAAAAATAAACAAATCAAATATGAAACCAAAGAACAATAGTGAAAAAAAAAGCAAATAGTGAAAAACCTGGTAAACCCCCCAAAAGAAGGCTTCTTTAAATCAGCGAAAGGAGGCATATTATGAAAAAGGGTATGGGTAAAGGAAAAAGGGATCCATACAGTTTTCGCAATATAAAGTAATGATATAACACAAAAATAAACAAGTCAAATATGAAACCAAAGAATAATAGTGAAAAAAAAA
>JAHWFP010053220.1:0-14511 GCA_023313725.1 Lithobius niger | reverse complement strand
TTCCACTTTTCATTTAACGGAAAAGGGGGGGGGGGGCTGGGATCCACGTGGAGTGCTGGGATCCAAGATCCCATCCCTCCGCCGCGGATCCCAGCACTCCTCGTCCTCGTTCATTGTTGCGATCCCGTCATGCTGTATTGTTATAAGAGGACTGAGAGCTTCAAAACGGGTGAGAAGGAGGGTAACCGTTTAAACTAAAAAGGATTCCGTTAACGACGCACATTCGCTTCATTTGAAAAAAGAATACTTGGAGGAATTCCTTTCAGCATAGTGACCAAAGTGGCATTGACACTAGTGATGGAAATCCCAACTATGAAACTTCAAATCACCACAGTGTGACGAAGCAGTTTGTATAAAGCGATATTATACAGCAGACGACGTGTTTACGCCAGCAGACGACGTGTTTACGCCAAACCACGAAAACGATAACATAATAGCTGTGTCTGATATTTTAAAGATTCCTCATTGCTGGGGTAACTTGAACTCTGAACCCTATGTTGCATGAATAAGTAAGCCTACTCTCTAACGCAATTATCTGCTGCTGTTTCTGCTTAAGAAATTAAAACGACAGCTAAAAATTAGGCCGAAACGTTCTGAGAGCATTAGAATTATTTAAATCCTATCGTGACAAAAGCTATCATCTTTTGACTTTCAGTTGTGATGTCTATAACCTTTAGAAGCGATCGCTGTTGTGCAGAGGTGTGCACCTCAAAATAGTCGTTGGCGGCGGCGTAGGTCGCTTATCAGTAGCTGCATTGTCAACGTTTTGAATCTTTGAATTATTGTTAAAAATTATCAATATATACTTGTGATTGTTTGGATTGCAATGTAATGGTTTATTATTACTGATGTTGGACCTGTGCGTGCTGTACCGTTGATAGTATTTCATGGACTTTCACGGACCGGTCATTATTTATCGCCCGGGGGGGGGGGGGGGAGGGGGAGGAAATTGGGGAGCCATGAAGTTTTTGGACCCTCTCGAGGGGGGGGGGGGATTTTTCAGGTCCCGTAAAGAAGCGGAGTAAAAAACACATTAACCAAATTGAAGATAAAGTCTTTTTTGAACCTCAAAATTGGCACTTTCAGCAGTCAACATTTCTAAAATTGCTTCAGCTACAAAGAATTTTGTTAGGCCTTGGCACCTGGTTTCTTGGCTGCTTCTGTTTTTCAGGTGCCGACTAGGTTACGGATGTGGGCATGCCAGCAAACAGTGTGTTCATTATACTTATTGTATGAGTCTCGACAATTAAGAGATGGGTGTAAGGAACATATTATAGGACATTTTTAACCCAACATGTCTTGTCGATAAAAACGAAACACGTTTCCTTACCACTGATGGTAACTGTCGGCCTGGAAAGCTACTTACTTAATTTGATTTGGCTACAGCACTAATCTTGGCTACAAGAGTCATCTGCAAACAGTGTCAACAGGTATACGAAAAGTGCACTTTTTTTTTTGGGGGGGGGGGGGCGGAACATTATTTTTGGATCTTGAGTGGGGGGAGAGACTCGAGATTTTTTCAGGGTCGAGGGGGGGGTAATCGAAAATTTGGTGGTCATATTTTCATTTCCTCTGGCATCCCTCCCCCACCCGGCCATAAACAATACCTACAGGTATTCGGTCTTCTTGGGAAAGTAAACCGCGTTTTCAATATTGAACTGTTTCGCTAATCCTTTAATTTTACTCTTTCACAATGACACAACCTTTAGGTAGTGTACAATGCCTTATTCAGCGCGACATAACTCTGACCCGGATCCGGACTACTGCACTGACATATGAAGATTTCGTCTCACGTAACTGTTAAGGTGGCTTCCCCTTCCCCCCGGTAAAAGTTGTTTACTTGCCACAACCCTCCAATGTATATTCAACGGGACAATATTATTCCTGATGTTATGTGTTATAATATGTAAATTTATTTTTATCGAGGAAAAATACTTTGCAGGTGTTATAAACAATGTAAGATTTATTGGCGGCATCACGCTGTCTGTAACCAGCCCCAGTGGTGGCTAATGTGGCGTTTTATATTTAGGTGGCGGCTGTGGGGCACACGTTTAGTATAAGATTCGGAAAGAGGCTGCAAACAGCGAATCAGAAGATAAACATGGGAGCAAATGAAACTCTCTAAAATTAGTGATGCGTATACATAGCTTAGGGCTATTAAATAATGTTAAAAGTTAAACGTAAAAATGGCTAGCAAAGGCAGTATTATCAAAAGGCAAAAAGCCCAAACTTAGCCGAGTGATTATTCCGCTTAGATTTTTAAAGAAGCATTAACAAGTACGGTAAAGTCGTTAAAATGAACATGCATATAAATTTAAAATAAACTTCTATTCGATCCGCCTACAATAGTCCCAATACCTGTTTCCTATAGTTATTTGCTTAATAAATAAAAGAAAATCTTTTAAAGAGAGACATTGCGTGGGTGCGGTAGTTACTCGCATCTTACACAGGATTCAGACAATTTAATAATTCCCAATTTTCCTGACTTTTCCAAGTTTTCCAGGTGCATTCAATGGCAATTTCCAGGTGTTCAAAAGATGTTTAGTTAGAGAAACAGGCAGTAGCTAATTTTTTCGTTAGCATTTGTACGAAAATAATCCAACATGCCAGAAAATAGCTGTTTAGAGACTAGTTCACACGGGACTAAACGCATTTTCATCACAGCCCGAGATTTGGTTTATTGAAGTTATAGCTAAAATACTTGAAGCACAAATTAAAATATTTGCTAATATTTGCTAATATTTGTTCCACATTGTGTTTTCAGAAAACTGACTGTATTCCGCAACGTTTTCTTCCATACGAGTACAAAAAATCCGTAAACAACCCATTCGTTAGCTCGAACTGTAACTTTGTTGAGTGTACAAGTGTAATATCCACATGTTTTTGCACTCTTAGTGCAAGGAAACGCGTCGTCATCCAGTCAGTTTTCTGAAAATATAATAATGTGGAACAAACTATAGGCCAAGATTTGTTTCTGATCTGCTAGGTGAATGGAACTTACAGATCAGACAGAAAGGCATGTTTTTTTTTTTTCAAATTCCGCCGTCTTTCCCTGCTTTTCGACAAATTTTTTGTTTTGCATGAAATTTCCCTGAGATTTTTGCTTTATTGTCATTTTCCCTGAGATTTCCAGGTTCTCCTGGTTTTCCAGGTTTTGTCTGAACCCTGTAATACAATATCTGCGTACACTTTCATGTAGCAGTAATACATGTATTCTTATTTTAACTAAAGGGCGTCAGCAGTTACACTGTCGACACAAATTTAATCATGGGGCAAAGCGATTGCAAACAACCCGTGTTTCATTGGAGACAGCGTTGTGGCTCATCTTTGCGGTTGCATCGTCGCATCTTGTTTCTTATCCGATTTTAAATTCATTTAAAAAAAAAAACCACCTCTGGTGTAAGGCTATCGCTGTACAAAATCAGGTTTTAATTGACTGATTGAGTTGTTATTTCGTGATGCCGACAATGGTTGTGCTTGGAATGGATTCACAAAAGGAGCTTCGGCCTCGCTTTGCTCCAATGAAGTAAATGTCCAGGTCTTCAGACTTCCGGTGAAAATTCTGACGGCTTTTTATTCTCGCTCTTGGATACAAACAAGTATCCTGCGAAGGCTACGAAGGATGCATGCCATGCATTTGTTTGGCTCTGGGATTTCGACCTTGTTCTGGCTGTTCTGCACGCTTGGGTGTGCTGATTTTTGGTGAGTGCACCTATGAATGCCTTCTGACTCCACTGAACTGTTCATTTTGACCGGGTTGTGGCTCTCTGATGTGTTTTTTGGTGATCTGATTTCGTGTTGACTTGGTTAGTTGTGCTGGACTGGGGGCAGCCATCTTGGTTGAGGCTTCGTACAGTGCGGGTTCAAATCCGGTCACTAGACACTTTTTTTTTTTGTCCAACCTTTATTTACAATGACATCTTCCGAAGATTCTTTCTTGAATGATCAGGAAACTCCGGAAAATTTTTCTTCACCAATCAAACGTAAACAATGCCTGCGACGCCAAACTTTATTCTTTGACCCAATGCTGAATACACCTGCCAGTAATTCTAAAAAGTTACCCACTCCCAAAAGTAGTGCTGTCAAGGAAACTGAAAACCTGTTTGAAAGTGATCCCTTAAATATTACGTCACGAATCCTTTCACGTCTCGAATGTTTGGCACAAGAAAAGGACATCGACATACTTGAAATTTCTAGTAAGCTCAGTAACATAACAAACTGGATTACTACTCATGAAAATTCTCACTCATTACAATTCTCGAATGCATTCTTGGAAAAATGGTCCATGAAATTTGTTGAAACTCAACGGAAACAGTTTGAAGAATTTCGGTCGGAGATCAATATCGCTTTGGCAAGTTTACATCATCGATGCATCTGCACTTCTGCGAATGCAGAAACACCTGTGATCATACCTCAGAGTCCTAAACAAGCTTCAAATCTTTCAACCGTGCCGCTTAGTCCAGATACTGGCTCCAATCTCGCCATCACCTCAGTGTGCTCCCTTGCAAAAGCCGGTGAATTCACTTTAAAATCTGCCCATGTGGATGTGCTTCCGAAAGTGGCCCAGCCCCCTAGCTCAGTTCATAAGCCGGTCACCACAGGTCGCCACATTATTACAGACAATCGTCAGTCTGCTCGTTCAAACCGTTCTCGTGTAAACCAGCCACACAGGAGCAAGTCACGTGAGCAAGCCATTTTACCCACACTAGCAAGCCACCTGTCCGATGCGCCAATCCCGATCACCTGTTTTTGGAAATGTCACCAGACTTTGCACCAGAAAAAATGAAACCCGAAATGAACTAAATCAGTACACGGAGCCCTCATTGATTGGGTCAAAATTACAGTCTCAGACTGCATTGTGCGCCACTAAACGTCGTCCAGTTCTAGGTGATGTACATCCAATAACAATAATTGGCGACTCGCACGCCCGTGACCTTCGGCTGGGAAATAACTCAACATCTTGCACCTGGACATGGTCAGGATTGAAAGTTGAAGAGCTACTAACAAAATTACCCTCAATTTTAACCTCAACTACTCCGGATACCAAGTATGTGATTTGTCTAGGTTCGAATAACATCCCAGATGATGAACCAAATCGCATTGTTTCACACTTACGGTCTGTTGCAACACTGTTGTTGAACACTACAGCGTGCTCTAATATAACCTTTGTTGCCCTGCCTCCAAGATTTTTTTGCAAAACCACCTACATTTGACAAGGAGGTGGCCCATACAAACACTCTTTTGCGGAACTTATGTATTGAACTGAATATTAATTTTGTCTCAATCGACTCACAAATTTGGAAAAACCGCTCCCTTCAAGAGCAAGCTGGTCTACACCTTCCCGCATTGGGCAAACAATCGTTGATAAGTGAACTTACAGCTATTTTAAACAACGTGGAAAACTGCTAACCTTAACGGGAAATATCTCCCATTCTTTTAACATTGATGCGAGCTCCAATTATCACAAAAATCATAACTTAAGCTGCATCCTAATCAATGCTTGTAGTGTGGTCAAAAATTTACCTTGTTTTTATGCAATCCTAACCACTTTGAAGTTTGATATCTTGTTTGTGGTGGAAACCTGGCTAAACGACACCGTTCCCGATCGTCAAATCGTCCGCAGGCTCCCTTACTCTGTTTTTCGGCGTGACCGTGATACGCGTGGAGGGGGGGTGATGGTTGTTTATCGTACTGACTTGCAGGTGGTTCCCATTTTGTCGGGAGGGTGTGTGGAAACACTGTCTGTACTACTGCCTGGTGAAAAGTTGAATTTTGTCCTCGGGTACTTGCCAGACAGTCTTGATGCGGTCGCTGTGGCAAATATGTGCCACAGTCCGACTGAGGCATTGAAACCTTCTCTTAATAATATTTTGTTAGGCGATTTCAATCTTTCGTCGGCGGACTGGACAACCAGTACTGCCTCACTACACCAACATAAACTTTTTCTGGATTTCATTCGTCCCCTGGGATTTACACAACTCGTGGACTGCCCGACTCGTGGTCGTAACGTATTGGATATTATCCTTACGCAGGATGTTAGACTTATTTACAACACCTGTGTCATTGAAAACCATTCCGTGGTCACTTTCTGTGTCAACCGTGATTTTTCGGGAAATGTCTTATCACGCACGACGTTCGCAAAGATTGATTTTCCTCTTCTTCGATCTATTCTTGCGCTGGTTGATTGGGAATCTTGCTTTCTGCGCGTTGTACTGACAACGTACAATTGGTCTGGAATACCATTCTTGAAATTCTAAACACAAGTGGGGCTTTTGTAGGCAATATAAAACTTTCTTCAAAACTTCTCATAAGTGCCCGCGGGAAATTCGCCGACTTGGTGGTGCAAAACTAAAATGTTGGCACGCTTATGCAAGGTCCAAAAATGAAACGACATTAGCAGCCTATAAGGCTGCCAAATCAACCTACTGTACGGCTGTTCAGGTCTGGCATTCTCGTTTGGACTCAGCAGTGATTAAACAAGGATATCTTGCAGCTTTATTTAAGCATTATCGTAATACCACTGGTTCTGCTAAACCGATTCCACCCCTTCTGATCGATAATAACTTTCTAAACGGTGATTTTGAGCGAGCAAATGCTTTAAATACCTACTTCGTGGCTTGTGGTGTGGTGGATAACAATATAATCCCGCCATCCCCAGCAGGTTCCACTGAACCAAACACCACTTGCTCTACTACAAATTTTGATGTTTTGAAAACGTGGCGTACTCTCTCGGGCATTAAACCTAGCCATGCAATTGGCCCAGAGAGTTTCTCGGCTTTTTTTTTTATAAGCAGATTGCCTGGCAGATAGCACCAGCTCTGACTCATCTCTTTAAACTTTCGCTATCTTCTGGTAAAATTCCTACAGACTGGTCTCAAGCAATTATAACCCCAATATTTAAAAAGGGAAATGCATCCTTGCCACAAAATTATAGACCAATAGCTATAACCTCGGTTCCATGTAAAATCATGGAGGCATTTATTCGGGAGACCATGCTCGAATATTGCACTTTAAACAAGTTACTTGACTGCAATCAATTCGGCTTCCTCCCAAAACGATCTACTACCCTTCAATTACTTGTAGCACTTGATCGGTGGACAACCGCTGCTGACATCGGTGTTGCATCTGATGTAATATATTTTGATTTCAAACGTGCTTTTGATTCCGTGGTACATACAAAACTTCTGACAAAACTAACCAGACTTGGCTTCAGAAACCCTCTATTAGGTTGGTTAACAGCTTTCCTACAGAATCGATCTCAGCAAGTGCGCATTGCTACGGAGTTATCAACTAGCCTTCCAGCTACAAGTGGGGTTCCCCAAGGTTCAGTCCTGGGGCCTCTACTATTTGTTCTATTCACGTCCGATTTATTACCATCTCAACCTACATCTGATGTTTTAAATCTTTAATTCGCTGACGATGTAAAGGCAAGTACGTAAGTACTTGTCACAAGTGACCACGACCTACTGGATTCAACGATTCAAGCTGTTTCTGACTGGTCAACAGTCTGGCAACTGCCACTTTCTGTGGAAAAATGGTTTTCTTTTCACCTTGGGAAAACAAACCCTGTTGCCCCTTTTCATTTAAACGGTAGTTTACTACCCACTTTGGACTTGGCTAAGGACCTCGGCGTGTGGTCCACAGTTGACCTAAAACCCTCTACCCACTGTGCAAAAATAACTGCACAAGCTTTCAAGAAACTTCATATTGTAAATCGTTGTTTTGCTCGAGCAAATTCTAACACCCGTGTCTGGGGTTTTAAGGTCTTTGTGCGGCCACTTCTTGAATACGCTAGCCCTGTGTGGTCTCCATACCTTTTGTCTGACATTGACCATTTGGAGTCGGTACAGCGTTTCTTTACAAGATCACTTCCAGACATGGGAAACTTGAAATCTGGTAAACGCTTGTTGCGTGCGGGCCTACAACCATTAGAACTGCGTCGCCTGCATGCAGATCTTGCCTTGACTTACCAGATTTTACACGAAAATTTCCCAGTTATCACCCCCTTCTTTGACATGTCGCATTATAAAGCTACGCGTGGACACTCCCTTAAACTGGTAGTTGATAAACCACGGTTGGACTGTCGAAAGTATTTCTTCGCTCTTCGGGTGGTGAATCCATGGAACTCACTGCCGGACGACCTTGTCATGTCCAAGACCATATCAGCTTTTCGTCGGGGGCCTTCTCCAGGTGGATCTTTCACGTTTCCTGCAACGAACGTACGAGTAACAATATTTTGCTCAACCTGTCGGTGATCTCCTCGCACCGCAAAATTGGCCTGCTTCAACTCTGAGTTTTTAAATCTCCAAAACATAACATTTCCTTTTAATAAATGGGAACGGTGTCAGTGGCCATGCCCTTCCGTATCCTTGCCGAACTCTTACAATCGGCTAAACAATTTTATTATTATTATTATTAAGTGGAATTTTCGGTGCAAAGTATGGTACTCTTTTTCTTCAGATGAAAAACACACAAATTTCAAAGTGAAGTCGTAATGTGCTAAAAGTGTCAAAGTAACAAAGTAAAGCAATAAAAAGTGATAGATACTACCTTTAATCGTGGATCACCCCAAGGCCAGCTGAGATAGTAGTTGCGCTCCACTCCAGGCCCATCGGCTTGCTTATATTAGTGAGAGACACGCTATAGGAGTCGTCCAGTACCGTACGGATTGAGAACCCAAAGGAATTTGTATCTGGACTGAGTGAATGCGTGAAAAGCCCTCAATATGCGCCACATCTCGCAATTTGATCGTTACCTTTACGTGTTTAAAGTTTAAAGCATAAATTTTGTTCCGATGCCAATCCTCATGCCGTATGGTACCGGACGACTCCTGGCGTGTCTGTCACAAACTAATGCCGGAAGAGCACAAAGCTGATGGGCCTGGAGTGGACTGAGGAACGCAGCTATTATCTCAGCTGGCCTTGGATCACCCACAAGTGGTCCGTCTGATTACCGTGGTGTGTGCCCATGAAGTGAAAATTATAGAGAAAGAGCATGGGAATTAATGGGCACGTTCATAAACTCACCAAATAACTCATCGATCGATTACACAAAAAAACCGACCGCTTCCACCAAAGGTGACGTCACGCTTAAGTCGTTTGTAAACCGATACGCTGAAATGATCGAGGAGTAAAATGGACGGGAAGAAGTGTTTTTGCTCACCAATCACCCTTGCGTTGTCATGGACGTTTCCAAGGAGGGTTACATTAAATATACCAGCCGATAAGAAGGTTTATTACTTATCATCGAGTGACCTGTTACCTTCTTTTAGCTTAGTGGAGATACTGCGTGACGATAATTTCAATTATTTGTTAATTACATTCAGGGCCGTAGGAAGGGTAAGACGAGCCAAGGTGCCCGCCTAGGACGCCGCCTTCCTGGGGGCGCCTCACCGAACTCCTGCCAACCGTGTAACGGGGTAAACGTGTGAAGGTTTGCAACCAAAAAATGCGAAAATAAAAAAAAAGTTTGTATAAATCGAGCTTTTGATTGCGGTTGCATTAGTTGTTTTGGATCTTTATTTTCAGTTTGTTACAGCAAAATAGCTTGCTCCTATCTCTTTATTACCTTAATTGCGATTTGTTTGATCAATTGACGAGCAAAAGTGTCATGAAATCAGGTTTATTCAATAAAAAACACGCTTGTTTTTTTTTTTAATTCGTTAACCAGGGCCGTAGCGGGTGCCCCCCCCCCCCCCCCAGTCACCATTAGAGGGGGCAGCAAAATCGTTTACCTAATCTTTAATAAAAAGAAATAATAATTCAACAGATCATGTATTACTTTTAAAATTGAAGCTCAACCTAATTTCAAATATTGAAATTATTTTTACAATAATTTTAAATACTGGTCAAAATAAATTGCAGCTTATTTTACGATTGTATAAGTTACGATATAATCAGCGCAGTCAGTGGTTTAAGCTCTTCCCGAGCTCTTCCACCGTCATTGGATAGTTTCCTGCATTACAAAGAGCATCAGTCGTCAACACCATGGCTGATTCCTCATGGGCCAACCCAAGGCGTCTGAGTGAAGATGAAAAAAAAGATGAAAGAAGATTTTTCTTGAACATTAACATGAACGCATCATATTGCTAAATAATTTTCTCAAGAATATGTAAAAACAGTACCCTTCAGAAGCCAGATAAGGCAGTGATGAACAGTAAAATGTTTCAGCTTCCGGGGCTCTGCCCCGGACCCCGCTGGGGGAACTTACAGCGCTCCCCCAGACCCCCTTGCTGGCTATGTTCGACCCCCTCCCACAATTTGTTTCTGGCTGCGTTACTGTAGACGGGGGCACCAAAATCAACTTTCCCCTCCCCAGTTAACATAACCTTGCACTGTCGTTAACGTCCATTGTCTTCAACTAACTTCAACTGCCAGTAAAGGTCTCGTTAGCATTTAGTTATGTAATATTAAGGAAAATTGGAAATAAGCCAACAGCGGAAATCATACACTAGAAATAACGTAATTCAGTAAGCCACCTTTATGCACTTACGTTTCGTCGGAGTGGCATGACCCGGATTCGAACCGGCTATTCAGTTCGCCTCCAGATCACTTGCATAGCGCCTTAATCGCTATGGCCATATCCTCCACTGGCATACAGATAACTCACTGAACCCGTTATTAAGGTCACAACCGTGACCAGGGCTCCATTCGACCGAAATACACTCGGCCATAGTCAATGGAGAGGGAAGACAAATCATACACTTACAAGGCTCAAGTGTATGATTTTCGCTGTTGGCTTATTTCCAGTTATACTTAATATTATTTCCAGCGATTTATGTCTATTTGTATAAGCCTCAATATAACATCCATGAAATTTTTATTTATTTCCTTCAAATAAGGCAGTAGGGCGGCGGGAGGGAGCGCTACTCGGTTGATTATCCTTGGGCGCCAAGGGGGGGAGGGGGGCTAGCAACGGCCCTGATTACATTTACGGAAATGATCATAGCGAACTACTGCTCGAGGTCCGCCATCTTTCGTCGGCTCCTGCAGTCGATGAGTACGATGCTTCAGTGGTGACGTCACGCCGAGGTGTCGGAAAATTCACCGGAGCGTTGATGAACTACTTTGATGAGACGTGGCTCCAACGCTGAGTTGTTCGATGAGTTTATGAAAGTGCCCATTGTTGGTTGCCAGGTAGGTTTTCCGGTAAGATGCTCCCACCTTTTTTAGGGGTGTATTTGGTTTATATTACTTAATCTTGATTGGCTCACAACAATTACAAACTCTCCCCACCCCCCTCCTTCCCTCCCTGTTCCCCATTCCATGAAAAAAAAAAGGTAGGATAACCTAATTTAATCTAACTGTAATAAGAGTCCAAAGACAGATGGCTCACCTAACAGGGTGGTCAGAGTTGAAATTCAGATATCGTTGGTTCGAATACCGATCACGTCTTGCATTCCAGGGCAGTTGCATGCTTAAACACAACGCCATAACTGGTTTTTCCCCTTCTTGGGTATGAGGCCATCGTGTCGTCACCCAACGCCCCCTGACAAGTGGGATGCAATTAGGCAGGTAGTCAATTATTAACTTGGCTCGGCGCCAACACCAATCCTTATTTGGACGTCTTCATTGGAACTGGGATTCGTGCTGAATTTTGGGAATCCTATATTGTGCATGGCCCCAGCGGATAAATACCCCCTTCCCCCATACGCAATATGACGTCTTTAGTAATACGGTGTCATAACGATGGCTTTATAATTCAGCTTACAACTCTATGGGATCAGAGTTCTGGATATCATTATAGAAGAATTATTATATATTTCATTATCAACAACCAATAGATGGTCGGTATAATTGGCGGAGCGAGCGAGCGAAGCGTATCCTATAACGGACACCAAATTGCAAAATGTTGGTTGGTTGGTTGGTTGCACATTTTTAGTCTGGGTGGAGCCCAAACGAAAGATCGAATCATATCATAATAATGATACCCTAATCATATCAAAAACCAAAACTGGTAAAAGGGGCCGCCAAGTTCCAAACGGTTCGGCCCTTCAAAGGAGTGATATCAACACACCAAAACATTCGCCAAGTTAATCGCACCGCTTAATAATTCGAAGGTTAAATGAAAACTAGAACATTGCTACTTTCGGTAGCAATGTTCAAGTTTTCATTTAACGTCCAAAGTATTAATCGGTGCGATTAAGTTGGCGAATGTTTTGGTGCGTTGATATCACTCCTTTGAAGGGCCGAACCATTCGGAAATTGGCGGCCCCTTTTACCAATTTTGGTTTTTGGTATGATATCACTCCTTTTTGTAAAATTGTGTATTTACTCAACTCCACTACCGTGCAGATGTGTAACAAGAACTTGGTTTTCAACAAAAACTTCACGTTTTCAACAAGAACTTGGTTTTCAACAATTTGTTACTACCTTTTGCCTATAGGCCGAACCATTCTCAACTTAGTCACCTCTTTGTTGGTTTTTAATTTGGTTTTAATTTTGTTGTAGTTGTTTTATGTAGTTAGTTTTCGTGTGTTGATACCACTCCTTTGAAGGGCCGAACCACTCTCAACTTGGTGGCCTCCTTACCAGTTTTTTGCTTTGTTTATTTTGCTTTGTTTTTATAATTGGTTTATTTTTCGTGAATTGAACGTGAATACAATTGTAAGCATGCAGTCATTAATTAAATTTCAAACATGAATCTAAGTTTGTTAGAGATTGTATAATCGACACATTATATTAAGTTCTATAATTCTACTTCTTCAGTTGTCGAACAAAAACTGACACGTTTATATTTCGCCTACAGGGCGTAGCTCTTTTAGCTGACCACCTACTATAAGAATACGATATTACTATCCCAGTACTTAGTACAGTAAAACTTAACAATTTCTAAATTCAGTTTTGAGTAAACTCCTGCTCCCGTTAATAAAACCTTCAATTTCTGGAAGTAACTGGAAATTTCTGGAAGCTTACCACCACGTGCAGCTAACTTGCCAACTTTGTAGCAATGCACACCCTATTTGGAACGGTATTAAAAATGCGATTTGTTTGTGCGCGTGTTGGTTGGTATACTCTCTGGACCTACGAACATGCGAGCAATGACAGTTGAAAACTACTTTATAGAGCAGTGACATTTGTCGACATATTGGTACCAGATTGGCACCAGTATGGGTTTTGAAGGGCATAACTACAAGGTGCACTACATAAAAATGGAGGGAAAAACAACGGAAGAGCGGATTTCTTAGGCTTAAAATAACGTTATTTTCTCCAACAACAAAAATCGCGCGTTATAGGTCTAAGAAATCACTCTTTACAGTAGTCGGCATCAGTATGACGCCCTTCTGTTTCTCTCTGAAGTGCCCCTTGCAGCTAACCCATTAAGGCTCCAGCAAAGAGTTATATACAATAATACTACATCGTGTCACTGCTCTATACTCATCTGATAGGCGTTTGATTATTGTAGCTTAATTTTTTGATCCGAAATATACGAATTACTGCTTTGGAAATTGATGACATTAGTTCAGGTCATTGTGGGTCATTTTACGTTGTATTGTACATTATACGCCCTATGGATGTATTTATTACTCTGTATTCATTTAGATCCTTTTGGATCAGTTGTATTGCATTTTTCCATTTTGATGATATTTTACGCGTCCTTATTGAATCAGTAAAATAGTAAAATTTGGAATAGGTGCCACCGTTTGAGTGGAATTTACATATTGTTAGAGTGCTTTCGGTAAAATTACTATTATTTATCGTTTAGATCCTTTGGCTTCAGTTTGAAACATCAGTTTTTGCACCAGTTTTTAAATCTGCAGTAAAAATTTGCGTCCATTTTTGGATCACTTTCCCTTAATCCTTTTCGTCCAGTTTACATTCTTTCGAATCACTTCGTTTTGTACTATCAATTTCTCATCAATGCACCACTTTTTCTAATCAAATTTGAGTGTTTTTTACAATAAAAAGTTTTTTGGGGATTAGTTCGCATTGTTTTGTCTTTTTAGTCTTAAGAATTGACACAAGTTGACATTCGTCTTGTCACTTGCACACAAGAAACACAGACATCACTAATTGGGAGAACATGAATTGCACCGGGCAGCAACTAAAAAGTAAACAAAACGCCAATAGGGCGAACGAAGCGAGTGATGTAGCTAGTCTACATCATTTCTTAGTGTGCGCGTTTGTTCGGCTGCTCCTCTGGACGTAAGGCACCTACCTATACGAACATCAGAGTAGTGCCAAATCTATATACTAAGATCATAGTTTTTTTGTGTATGGGTTCGCAGTGGGAATCTCGATATTCTACATTCTGTTGAAGTCTGAATGGGAATTTCAGACGTTGGGGCGACTGGGCGGTGGGCGACGACTGGTAACGGTGGTGTTGAATTGATAAGGACCTTCTACAATAATTGGCAAATGTAGTGATGTCACAGTATTTTCATGCGAACAAGCAATCACAACAATGCCCTACAAACCGGTCTCAAACGGGGCGGCTGCCCTAGCTGTCACAGCATTTTCATGCAAACGGGCAATCACAACAATGCTCTACAAAACCGGTCTCTAACGGGAC
>JAHWFP010053219.1:0-12505 GCA_023313725.1 Lithobius niger | reverse complement strand
GCGGATCACGGTCCACTATTTCTGTTGAGCCCTGTACGATATACTTGTTGAATCAGATGGAATGGAAAATGTGACCTCACTATTTTCGATGCTTCCACCCCCTTTGCCCCCCCCCCCTATAAAAAATTAAGCTTTTCTTTTGCCTATAGAGCAGTGACATTTGCCGCCATATTGGCACCATATTGGCACCAGTATGGGTTTTGGATGGCATAACTACAAGGTGGACTACTTAAAAATGGAGGGAAAAACAACGGAAGAGCGGATTTCTTAGGCTTAAAATAACGTTGTTTTCTCCAACAACAAAAAACGCGCGTTTTAGGTCTAAGAAATCACTCTTAACAGCATCGGGTTTAGTATGACGCCCTTCTGTTTCTCTCTGTAGTGCCCCTTGCAGCTAACCCATTAAGGCTCCAGCATAGAGTTATATACAATAATACTACGTCGTGTCACTGCTCTATATTCGGAGACGCATCGACGAGTTCAACCACCTTGTTTTTAAGGCAAGAACAAGGCTGAGTTTTAAAACTTGTTCTTGAAAACTTCAAAGGTGTGTTTTTAATACCTCCTTTATATCGAGATTCATACCATTATGATAACTTTTAATACGATAAAGCCACAGTTCATGACAATGTATATAAGACAGTCAGCCGTTTGGCAATACGAAGAGCTTCCCCTGAAGCCAACGTTTTTTTTTTTTCGAAAGTGTATTGATAGAACTTAGCTGCAGTTACCATCGCAACTGACACCTTCAGATCCTTGTAAACAATTAGGTGTTGGTGGAGTCTAGAAGCCACGGCGTCTCTAGGAATTCTGAAGGCTGAAAGTGCCATTTTTTAGGCACTATCCACTAGTTCAGAGAGTTTTTTTTCTGTCTTCTCCCTTGACAGGGTCTAACTTTAATTCATGACTTCCCCATCGAGTAGACCCGAAAGCTCCGTAACACCTTTCCTCTCCCATCCCCATTTGTAATAAATAACGACCAGTCCCTAAAAACCAGTCTTACGTCGTCGAGGAAGTTGGGTGGGGGGGGGGGGATGACTGAGTAACAGCCATTTCATATCTTTAATTAATCCCCCAAGACTCTAAAAGATAGAATCTCCAAGACAATGACATCGTGCGATCCAGTTTGGTAGTTGCTATTATAATATTTATTTTTAAAGTGCATTTCATGAAGCTTTATGTCATCAGAAGTAAACTGCTCGTAATAGATGACCAGCCCAATTTTT
The DNA here is from genome assembly GCA_023313725.1 of Lithobius niger. Lineage (NCBI taxonomy): Eukaryota > Metazoa > Arthropoda > Chilopoda > Lithobiomorpha > Lithobiidae > Lithobius > Lithobius niger. Next base: position 11,279 of record JAHWFP010053219.1, on the reverse strand, counting down.
AACCTTATTAGGCGTTTCACAGTTTCAAACCTTACTGTAAGAATAAAAATGCCAAGCAGTTGCACAAATATACAAAAAGCATGACGTTACGAGGTTATTTGCACCTCATCATGAGGTGCACTAAATCCACAAAAGTGTCGTCAACATGTCAAAAAATACAGTTCATAACAGCTTCAGCATAGGGTAGTAAAATTGTTAAGGTTGGTAATAAAACATAGAAACATCGTTTTTTCTGTTTATTTCCAACTTAAAATTTTTACTACCCTATGCTGAGGCTGTTGTAAACTTTTATGGATTTAGTGCCTTGGCTTTTTTTTATTCTTATATCATTATAGTGCTTGTTTACTTCAAATCTTACTAGTAGGGGCGAGAAAAATCCGGGGATCCGTCGGGAAACTTCCGATCATAGCACGGTACCAACATAATATCCAGAGTAGGCCAGAATAAATCCCATACCCGCTGAAGGATGATAGTCTCTCACCCTACACACACTGGCCGACACTGACTGCAGAGACTTTGCCACGGGTTGCCTTTCAACCGACCGGCCGGAACAATAGCTTCTGGCAACTAGAGCTCTAAGGAACTGAAGTAGGGATCGGCCGATATGACTTTTTACCGATACGATACGATACCGATGAAGGGTAACCAATCCGATACCGATGCCGATGTCGATACCGATAATAATAATAATAATAAAATCACGACTAAAAGTTTAAATTACATACAAAAAATGCAACTTCGGTTCTGGTTTAGCATGGGTTCCAACTGTTGAGATTATCCAAAAAGTTCTGTGCAGCAGTAAGACCATTTTTCCACTTATTCCTACTTATGACTTCAGTACATTCATCTTCTCAGTTAGCTTTTAGTTGGTTGTTGTAAAACTTAGAGCACTGGAACTCTCACGTGCTACATTTTCATTACAAACTGAGCAAATGGCTTTGCTTTTCTCAATTGGTTATTGCTTTTGCCGCGTTTGGTGTCAGTTTTGCAGGGAAGCTAGTTGCGTTCCTTGGCACAACAAATATTTGTATCGGAAGCCTTATATTGGTCCAATACCGATATAGAAAAAATACCGATAAATACTGATTATACCGATACCGATATCAATATCGGACTATCCCTAAACTGAAGCTTCTGAGGCATTTCTGGAGCTCGCTATAGTGTCCGCGGCCTATCTTGAGTTCGCTGCAGAAGGAACACGGATAATCGATTGTACGTTTTTAGTAGCAGAGTGCCTTGCTGATATCCAAGATGGTTACAAAAACGATGGCGGCCGTCGATAAAAGCCGCCTCCTCCAGGAAGACATAGCCGCGCATAAAATACTCGCAGGACTCACCGCGCACACAATAATTGTTATAGCTTCTGAGGCAACTAGACTTCTAGAGCTCTCAGACAACTGCGCTCTCCAACGGCTCAGACACGCTGACCGCTCGCTTGACCACCATACTAATTTCACTGCCTGTTCATGTTGCAGTAAAATTTAACACCTATACCTTTTCTAATTGCGCATCATTTTGATTCTTCTGCTTCAGTCGTGCATGAGTGCAATGCAGTGTAGCAGTCTCGTCTCGTGATGGGGTTGCTTTTACTCTTTCGCGTTGCCGTGAACGGGGCTGGGCAGGGAGTGTCAAATAATCCGCTTTGACTTGTTAGGTACGTACTTTGAGCAGGAATTACGGAGAAATAGCGACAAGGGCACGTTGGGTTAACGACGGCAAGCGTTTCTGGTTGTGCCTTTCGGACGGAACAAACGCTATAACTAAGTTTTTATTGAAGCGACCTTTGAAGTTTTTACGCGCCCTGCTAAATCAAAGTTTAATAGTGTGTACAACGGCAACAGAATTGTGGAAGGATCTTCGTTACGTACTGTACACATACACGACGTGGGCGACTCTAACGTCGCAACTGAAGCCATAACATCGGTGTTAAGACTCGCCTACACGCGAACATTTGCCGGTATTTCAAAGGGAGTCTATGCTGCACGTCCAGTGTGTTAGTCCACGAAGAAACTATGACATCGTTTCGAACGTGTTTATGGTTTTGGCCACGGAACGTCGTTCCGTACATCATCATAGCCTACTCTATAAGCAGTGTCGGATTGAGCCGCCCGGGAACCCCCGGGAATCCCCGAGGAGGCCCTCACTATAAGAGGCCTTTGTTTGAAAAAAAAATTCTTTTTGAACGTTCTAAATGAATTCGTATGAAAATTGCATCGCGAAGTTGGGAAACGTTTCAGATTCACTCTGATTTCTTTTCTGATTTCATTCTAGCTGACACCCCGACCCCCCCCCCCAGTTAGCGATATAGGAGGCCATTGTAGCCAACAAGTATTATTTTGAAAAATATGAAATAAATTCCTATGAAAATTGCGTCACGAAGTTGCAGGAAAACAATTCATATTCACGCTGACTACTTCAGAATATTAAAGTAGTCACTTTACGATACATTCCAGGGCTCCGACCTGGACCCCTCCCCCCCCCTCCTCCCCCGAGAACCGCCCCGAGGCCTCTACAGTATATTCCAGGGGTGGCCCAGCCCCTCCTAATCCGACCTTGTCTATAAGCAGTATTAATAAGTAGTAGGAAGTAGGTAAGTAAGTTTATTTCAATTAAAAATGGAACCGTAACTTAACAAGAACACAGGCTCGCGTGTGAGGTAATTAAAAATACTTCAAATGGGGGAAAACACCAGTTGTGCTACGATGTGCGAAGATAGTCAATAGTAACTAAAATAGGTTCATAACAGGACAGGGACATAAAAACTAATGCAATGTACTAGGTTAACAATATAAAACAAAAAACAAATAATTAACTCATTATTAAAGAAAAAGAATTCCGTATCATCCGAGGACAGTAGCCAATCACACGTTTGCCTCTTAAACGTTCTAAAATTGATTGCCTTCTTGACAATTTTTGGTAAAAGGTTGTGAAATTTTGCCCCCCCCCCCCAAAAAAAAAAATGCAGTTTCTTAGTATTAACTTCCTGTTGGGTAACTTGCATTACAACTTCGTTCCTCGTAATACCCTATCACATAAGAGCGTTGCTTGGGGGTGGTTACTGCAATACTGAAGTTGATGAATACAAAATTAATAAAAATAAATCTAGACACACGCTAGTTATAATAATAATAAATAGTTTGTTGCTAGAGCAACTGCTCTGGTAAGGATCACATCGGATCACTGACTGCCAGCTAAAAAAATGACGATCAAATTTCCAAAATAAATGGAAACAATGAAACATGAAGATAAAAAAAATACATTGAGAAGCATGGCCAGAAAAAGTGTTGATGGGAAGGAAAGGTTTTCGGGTATCGACTGCTTTGCCACCAAGTTTGAAACAACAATTATCTAACAAACAACCAAAATATCATCAAGTTCAGTTAATAGTTTAACAACAATCAAAATTCTCAACCATTTTGATCTGTAGTGATTCCAAACCGTACACGTTTTAGCAAATGAAGAAAATATTCGGATTTATACCTGCTTACTTCACGGGAACGCAGCCGGCACCGCCAACGTTCCCTGAAATTTTGGAAAGTCACTGCTGCCCTCCAAATATTGGCGCACCGATTCACGCCGCCACGAAAAAATGTGAAGTACGCCGCCGCCAAAGAATGTGTTGTCGGCGCACTCCTCTGGATTAAATGGTCCAACTTTTGGGGCTGACTGCCTGGCGTAAGACGGCGTGACAATCTGGCTTTTCTCTTATGGGATTTACTTTGGTCCCAGATGAGAAGTTTACTCGTAGTCACCTTAATGAGTTGATCGATGCACAGACAAACAGACAGCTCATTATCATTAACTGGTTCATTGTAGTACTAGCTGGTCCGTTTACACTCTTTGGTTGCTTACAAATTACGGCACAAAATAAATAAACCAAAATAAAAATGCATATAACGCAATCAGAGCAGCTGTTTGTAAGCTAATTGCCAGAGCAGTCCCATTAATACCTGAGTGGTTTTCGTTTGTCGCCTTTAGATCTGACTGTTCGGTTCTAGTTAGCGCTTCGTAAACCCAGAGTTCATGATGAAGGAATTGCGGCCGTCGAGGTCTTAAACTGTATTTCTGGTTCAGTTTATTACACATTACATACCCTCTCACTAATTTCGTACCTCATGCTCATGTACGGGTTTGCAACATGACACGGGTTTTGCGTAGGTTTGAGTGCAAAACCGTCTCGTACGTAGGGCGTAAAAACCGGCAAATGAATAAGTTTGCAACAGCTACGTACGTTTTAACTAATATTGCCAAACTTAAGTGACGCAGAAAACCAACATGGCGGCAGACGATTTTAACTTGGAGAACAAAACTCAGTTTGACTTTCGCTTACTTAGAACTGGCGTGGTTCATTAAAAAAGTTACCGCACGTTTTTTTAATAGATAGGCTGAAATCAAACGTACCGCTGGTTGGGGTAGGCTAAAGATATGACGCCTTTTGATATATAATAATGGATAATAATAATAATAATAATAATAATAATATATAATAATAATAATAATAATGTAGGTTCGTTGCAAACGCAACCGGAATGGCAATGACCTGGTGGTCACTTACTGCCATCCGATGTTAAAAACTAAAAATTTGTAAATTGCAAAAGTTTAAAACGATGATGATGGCTCGACTAGTCGACTACATAGGAAGGGTAGATGGTATTGGGTTGGGGTCACGAATGCCTTACCATCAAGGTTAGACCTACCAGGGACACAATGGTCCCCGATGCATCGCCAAACGTGAGGGACAAGTGAGGGGAAAAGCCGGGTATCATTGTCAATGTTTCTTAAAATAATAAAAAATAATAAAATAAAAGGAGCGTGTTCAGGAGCGTGTACAGACATCTGAGAGGGCAGGTGAAACTTTCAGTGAAAGGGCATGCTGAGACTCTTATTCTTCTGGGGACGTTTCTTTTTTTTTTTTTTGCTTGTCACTCACTTTTTTACCATTTTCTGCCCCTTTCTTGGGTATCGTAGCTTTCTATTTTGCCCTTTTTAGGGCTCTGGGCCCTTTCTGCTCGCTGCGACCAGCATTTTTAAGTGCAGAAAAGTAAAATACGGCATGTTTTTTTTTCTAAAAGGTCATTTATCCAAAAAGGGCAGGGGCAATGCCCCCCCCCCTTCCCCCGCCGTGCACGCCGCAGGATATATTACTGTCATGTACATACACGGAGTACGTAGCAAGTCCGTATGTAAAAGACTTTTATGCACAATCCATGGATTACATGGAAGAGTGCATGGATCACGGCGTCACCCACCTGGAATGGGTCTTGGACGTGACGGCACTGTTTCTGGGGCCGCTGTCCTTAAACTGTCGCCCTGCAGGTTTGGCGATGTCTCAACGTAGCCCCCTATATTAAGTTATCCAAGAGTCTGTCGCTACACCATGAGTTAAAGTGCCATTTGGTTTTTCGGCATACTATAATTGCTATTGGATGCTGAATCCAGCACTCGGCTGGTCTAATAATATAACTCTGTTAACGATGTTCATTGTAATAATCTAATCGCATGTTCGTTGGAAGGTGTCGGTTGTATAGGGTGCTACGTAGTTCACCGTCGCTAACGAGTTTGTTGGCTTCAGAATAGATGGCAGAGAGTGTGCGAAACCCACGTGGATTGGGGTGGTGCTAGCAATTTGTTTAAATTAATTTATTTAAAGCGGGGTTGTTGAAAACATACGAAAAAGTGAAACGCAGGCTTAGGTTCGTTGTTGAGTCAATGTTTGCGTTCAAGCAAACTTTTCATTTTACGCTTTGGTAATTAGGTTTACCCTCCATTAGAGTGGGTACATCAAAGACAAGATTCGAAATGGCTCTTCGGAAAGTTTTATTTAGTCAATGAAAGCGTGAACGTCAACATTTTTAATTTGGGTATATTTTTTGTTTTTTGAAAATTAAGTTTCTTGAAGCCTTATGTCATCAGCAGCAAAGTAATGCCCGTACTAATGAACCGGCTCAGTTTTGAACCTTAATACACGTTTTTGTATAATTTAAAGCAATTAACAAATTGCTAAAAGCAGAAGAGACATAAAGGAGAGCCCCGAGGGTTCGCCGGAGTGATAATATTACCACTTCCATAGGCTCCTTTTTTCGTTCTCGGTCGCGACGAACTCGTGCGGCCAATATTGTGGAACGAATGATCGTAACTATTTTCTGGGATATTGTGTAACTGTGCTCAGGCAGTGACGAGAAGTTTTCAAGTTTCAAACTCAATTCCAGCTCACTCTTTACTGCACTGCTAGGGGTCTATGCACAGAGTATTACATGTTAGGTACTGAACCAGGTTTGCAGCCTGTTTCTGTCCTAGTGAGCATAATAATAATAATAATAATAAAACATTGTCGTGCAAATATAGCACGACCGGACAGGTGAGGGCTGGAAGGCCATTTATAACCAGTCGAGTTACAACCAATAGAATTCTGGCCGAAGCAGGAATGGACCCAGTTTGGCTCTCACTAAAAGTATCCCGAAGGAGTTGACCGAAGGGGCATTGACAGTGACTTCCGGCAATGAGTTCCAGGCTGGAACCACCCGGACGCTAAAGAAGTGATGCCTACAATTTAATTTGTGAAGTGGAATGATCAATTTTTTTGCTGTGACCCCTAGTTTTTGTACTAGAGCTCATTTTCAAGTGTTGATAGCTCAGGTGGCGTTAACCCGTGCAGAATTTTGTAAGCGAGGATAAGATTGGCCTTCAAACGTCGAAGTTCCAAGGAGTCAAGGTTTAAACGTTTCAGCCGCTGGGTATACGTCAGATTTCTCATACCGGGGAATGACTTGGTGAATCTTCTCTGCACCGACTCGATTCTGTCAATGTCTTTTAGAAGACACGGTGACCGCACCTGACTTGCATATTCTAGGGTTGGGCGTACATACACCTTGTACGTCCGAAATTCGAGGTTCAACCTTTTGAGTTGCTCCTCCAACACCAACTGAGGTTCCTCTGTTCCCGCAGAGATCCTAGGTTGGTGTTGGAGGAGCAACTCGAAAGGTTGAACCTCTAAATGCTCACTATAGGACAGAAACAGGCTGCAAACCTGGTTCAGTGCCTAACATGTGATACTCTGTGCATAGTCCCCTAGCTGTGCAGTAAAGACTGAATTGGAATTGAGTTTGATACTTGTAACCTCTCGTCACTGGAGCAGAGGAGTTCCACCAAGGATTTACGTCCCGTGACCAGCTGACTGCATCGATCCAGTTCCACCTGGCTAAGCAGTTAGACTAGCTCGTTGCATTGCTGCTGGCGCTTGACCAATTCCCGTGTTAAGGCGTTAATTGGACGGGCACGCTGCACCTCACGTAATGACAAGGTGCACCACGAAGTGTTGGCTTCGTGTTGCATGTTGCCATTCGTGTAACCGGCGGTTACAATTCTACTTTAAAAATGGGTTGTATTTAACTTAATAAACAGGTGAGAAAAGTATCACTTTTACTATAATTAGGCCAGGCATGCGCAACTCCGTTGAACGATCTGGCAGCGAGGAAGGAGATGGCTTCTTCAAGTCAAGGCCGACTGGGGTAGACAATCACGTGTCTCGCCTCGTGACTCAGTGCCACTTGATGAGCTTGCCGAAAAGTTGACGCCTTGTGTTGCTGCGGCAAAATAAGATTCTGGTGGTGTTGAATCAACAGGCCTGGAGCCAGGAAACGAAACTACCAGCTTCTTTTCTAGACTACCTTGTCAGAAGGGATGGAATTATGTGAACCGATTGTTACAGCATGGACAGTCTAAATAAAATGTGACAAGCACAAGCGACAACAATAAAAACTGACATTTCGGTAACTAATTTTTAAAGGGTGATACCATCTTCAAAGTAAAGAGCAATAAAAAACATAAAAATGATGACACCTTACATTACGGTGCAGTCAGATTCCACCGTGCTGATGTCGTTAGTTTAAAAAGACGTGCTTGTTCCAAACGGGGTCACTCAAAGAGGTCACTCTCAGCACAAACAGGTCATTCTCGTCTTCCTCTTTTTAAAACTTTTTTAATTTTTAATTTAAAAATAATAAAAAATTAAATTCTTCCTTTTTAAATTAATTTCAATTGTTGTTTGACTTAGGATGCCGCACACTAAAGTCGACAGAACGTCGCACGACAGGACATTTTGTCGAAACCTGTGTCAGCATGCTGCAGACGTCTCCCAAACCATAGGAATGAGCTAAGCGCCACACACCGGATGCGACGTTGTCGCGAGACGTGTTTAGGCGTGTCACGACAACAAAGCGAAGCTCCTTCTAGTTTCGTGTAACGGGGTCTCTCCACCAGATGCGACGTTTCGTCTTGCAACGACGTTTTGTCGTGCTTTGGTGTGCGGCCACCCTAAATGCGACATTTGGTCTGACACAGGATATTTTGGCGAAACCAGCCTCAACTTGCGGTAGACGTCTACACAACCACAGCAATGAGCTGAGCTGTAAGTTTGCCGCGCTCCCAGCCGAAACCATGGCGCCAGAAGGAGAGAGGGACAATTTTGCTAGGGAAATTCTTAGGATCTTTTACGTGCCACAATCAACATGAGCACGAGGCATCACAGGGCCCTTCTCTTCCCGAAAATACCAGGGGTGGCTGAGGTCAGGATCGAACCCAGGACCTCTTGCACATGAAATGGTCGTGCTAACCATTAGGCTACCTTGCCCCATGCAATGAGCTGAGCGTCACACACCGGATACGACATTGTCGCGTGACGTCTTTAGTCGTCTCACGACAGCTAGGCGAATCTCCTTCTATCTGCACACGCACTACGCACGAGGCTGGCCGCACACCAAATCAGACATTTGTCTCGCAACGTCTCGTTTTTCATTCTCATAGCGCTTTACGCTTTATTCATGGAATGTTGTCTTTGGGGGCGTCGGACGAACGTCTAACTGGAAAATCGTCTAATGGAATAATTGTCTAAAATCTGCCTAAATAAAAAATCTGGAAAAGCATCTAAACGGAATATCGTATAATGGATAATTGTGTAATGGATAAACGTCTAACTGCGGTTTCTGATGTTATATGTATAGCCGCAGCAAGCGCGGCAGCGCGAGCGAAGCAGGGATATTATACGATTTTCCATTACACGAATTTCCAGTTAGACGCTTTTCCATTATACGAATTTCCTGCTAGATGATATTCCGTTTTACTGTTTTCCGTTATACGTTCTTCCAATTATGCGATTTTCCAGTTAGACGATTATCCCTCGCCCCCTCCCTTTGTAGCTGAAAGAGACTCGAACGTGAGCCAAAAATTTAATTCTTGGTGCATTTTGTGACTTATAGGTTATATAACAAACATACTGAGGGACACAGCCTTAAAGGCATCTTTCCAACACCTAGATTCAGCACCGTGGAATTTTCGAGCAATATAAAGAAAATAGCGGTAAATTAATAATGGAACAACCCTATTCGAAGCAGCACCGCGAATTTTCATAACGAAAACGAGATCACGTGATCCACATCAGCCTATTGGATGACGGAAAATCTGGAACGTGGATGCTGTGTTTAGAATATGAGCACCGCCATCGAAACGATGAACGGGCGCCTTTAACGTTGGCGATGGATTGTTAGATGGAAGTGGAACGCTTTACATCCTACTGATTCTAGAGATTAGTTGATTTGGAATCGCTGCTTTATTTACTTAAGGGAGTCGGAAGAACTTGGGTAAATAAACGGCACAATCCGTTTCCAACTTCCTGTTTGACTTTGATGTTTGCTAGCGGCCAAAGGAAACCAATAGTTGTTCCGAAGTACAAATGATTCTCCTTTAGTATATTTGAGGACGACCGATTTTTTTTTTTACCCATTCCTTCCCGTACTTTCCTGCAAGTAATCTCATTATTGAAAAGTGATGTTGACGTTTTGGCTGTGTTCCATACATCTCGCTGCTTCCTCTGTGCTTTTTTTCCTTTTTTTTTTCACAGTGGACGTCAGAGGACAGCCCGGGTTATTCGTTTCTGTTCGTCCGATTCCTTCATCCGTTGTTGTTGCCGAAATTTCAATTTTTTTGGCTCCTGAAAAAGGAAGGATGACATAATTAGGTTGTTGGGGAAGGGGGTGGGGTGACATGGTAGGCAGTCATCTTGGAGGGAGGGGATGTTGAACAACAACAACGTAAAATATGATGACACAGGTTAAACGAAGTTTGTACGTTTTGATTTTTTATTGATGGATGCTGTGGTTCGGATTCGGAATGATGGTATAATTCTGAAGATGTTTTTTTTTCAATTAAAAAAAAAGCAACGGCGACAGAAATTCGGAGGTTAAGCTATAAATTACGTTTTAAGTGTTTTCAAAAATACTAAAATTGTCGAAAATGAGTGGGCTTAAAAGGTCTAGGCGGGATGGGGGGGATACACGAACAGCTGAATTTTCTCCGAATTTTTTTATTTTCTGTTGTTTCTCCTCCCCGTACCCTGATAGGTTAAATTCGAGCTAAGGCAACTGATGACCTGACATAACCTATAGCATTACTTATAGAAACAACAACAACACAGAAAAGAAAAAAAGCACAAAACAATTTCTTGGGGGGTGGCTTTTTTTCTTCATCAAATTTTTTTCCCCTCATATTTGTTTTTTTTTTTCCGGTGTATTCCATTGGCTTTTTCCCACTTTTTATTTCGTCATGACGCACACGAATAACATTGAATATATTTGTGTTTAGTGAGATGAAGTTGGCAAGTTTGTTGATTAAAAAGGTACTCGAAAAAATTGTATTAGTCTTGGAAAATTCTTTGAAAAATTATATTGGTTTTAAAATAAAGCCCTCGGAAGTGCTTAACTTTTTTGTGCGGGATCTTGTGCCAGTCCTGTGTACAACCTACAAAATCCAGGTTGATTAGAGAGTGGGTGCTATTATGACGTCACACCTAATTAGCAGCAATTTAATTTCACGTCTACTCGTCTGCAACTGTTAGAGCTACAAATCCTAAATACGTTTTCCGACTTCACAAATTGGGTAAATGGCAGGTTCACAGACCCCTGTGACGATATTGCACGCTCACTTTTGACGCGTAACGTGACCCAATCGTCAAAGGGCCCTCCCTCCATTATTATTATTATTATTGTTTTATGAAAAGTTGAGATTTCAATTGTGGGAATTGGCCGTGAAGCATATTCGCGCAAAAATTTTTCCGGTAGCAGACGCTCACGCGATAACCCATGCCATCCAATTACAAAGTGAAGCCTATTCCCCCTCCACCCCTCCCTCTACTCCTTGTCACTGACAGATTAATTTGTGCTTCAAGTTCGATCAATTTCCGCGGCTGCGCACTCGTCACGCAGACAGTTCGGAAGAGGGGGGGGGGG
>JAHWFP010053218.1:0-11061 GCA_023313725.1 Lithobius niger | reverse complement strand
CCCCCCCCCCTACCTGGAGTTGGCTGGCGCCACTACTGGATGAAAGGTGAAGCCCAGTCAGTGCAAAGCTGTGTCTGGGACGACCTCCCTCTAACGAAGCAGGGATGAATCTTTCCTGCATCGTTAGGGAAAGGTCGTCCCAGCTTCAGCTTTTGTGCTGACTGGGCTTCACCCTTTATCTTATCAACTTTTTTAACTTTCGCTGCTCCGGCTTGCTTTTCTTTAAAATGGCAAACCATTTAAGTGTATCTAGTGACTTGTAGCTTGTGCTATAAAATATTTTTTAAACGTTAAAGATAATACTCGGCCGTTACCGTTGAGTAACACTGGTCATTAAAGTATTTCTTATAATCCAGGCAGGGTTAGGTTCAGAACCAGGTTAGCTTTATAAGAGCTGTAAATGAATAAGCAAACACTTCAAGTGAAACTAACTTTTAAAATGCATTAAACCGTGTTAAAAGACGGCATTACGTAAATGAGTAACCTGAAAGTGTTAATGATCTACCTTATTTACACCGAGCAATCGCCAAAGGCAAGGGGGTTGACTTCAATCTCTAATAAGGGTAGGAATTTTTAGGTTATGTCTGTTACAAAAAAATGTGCCAACGTTTTCAGCACTGATTCTTTGAAGTTTTAGTTTGTGGTTTTGTGGTCTGTCATTCCAGATTAACAATCGTGAATGGGTCCAGCCTTGCAAATTCGTGTGTTTTAATTTTTTTACAATTTTTTCTCCGGTGCAGTTTTCATACATGGATGCTTGGCAAGGGCCGAGTTTTTTTTTTAATGCACTGGTATGCAGTAGGACTGGTGTGTGCTCGGTGAATATCAGCTGTGAGCTCCTTCGTCACCAAGACGTTCTTTTTTGTGTTCAAAAAGGTGACGTAAAAAAATAGGAAACGTCGTGGCAAATCAGAACAGCATTAGGCCACGAAAAACAAATGCCGGTGTTCAGGCTCTGACTGGTGACTTTTTTTGGGGCTGAATAACAAAATGTGACCCGTAAAAGGTACTTAAGGAAAGTTTTTGAGAGAAATTAGCTTTCTCGTACGTGCGTTATACAGCAAGCATTACGTTGAGTTGGAGTTTGAAAGAGTTTAGAAATTTACTACCACAATCTAAAAAAAAAAAAAAAAAAACAATTTGAGATTCTAGGTTACTTAGGTGCAAGCCGAAATAAAAAAAAAATTAAAATAAAAGCCTGGTCACTGGGTGACTTTTGGGCATATAAAAAATGCCCGAGACCCAAAATATATTGTTTCCATGGCCTTAGGAGTTCGCTACACACCACCGTCAGCAAGGCCCTGACCCACACACAATGTGCACAGTGACCACTGAGAAAAGTAATGGATTTAGAGTTCATCGCGCTGACACACTGCCATACTAAAATTGTGTCAGTTATACACAGTAATCTGACAACCCACATCCATCATAATTGGATAAGTTGGATTAGCTAAACCTTTTCCCAATGGAGTTAAAATTGAAACTCCCACATATTTTACAATGACCGATTTTTTCCCTAACTTCAAAACAAAATTCGCACCATCAACACCAAAATGGTCTGAATTTCGCAACTTTTCGTAATGCCGGAAAAAGGAACTGGCACAACAAAGAACTAACCCGTAAAAGTCCAACCTACTAGCCTATACACTTTATACGGCGACTATGCAGTTTCCGTTAGATGTGAAAACTATAACATCACCGGAAACGTACATAAAAACACACCCAAAACCTAAAGCGGTAATTAAATCAGCTGAAATATGTAATTAAACTTCTCACATTAATGGGATGGAAAGGTGACAGCAGCAAAGAACAGATGACATCCAGATGGATAGCATTCGGCAGAAACATCATACAACCACACGTGACCTTTTAATTCCACACCATCGGTGGCAAAACCACACAGATACGAATAAATACTATTCATTAAATTATAAACAAGTAAATAACAGGTCAGTCTGTTAGCTATCATTACCATCGTTGCAGCCTCTACCACGCGTAATGGCTGTTTGGTGTGACGTGCACATCACGTGTCTGGGCTAGTCCAATCAGGCGGCCAAACAGCCGTCGTTCTCGTTCGTCATTGGCTAACTCATGGTGACGTCACAGCAAACAGCCGTTGCGCATGGTATAGTTGATAGACAATCCTCTCCCCAGCCCGTCACATTCTCCCACAGATCCTCTCTCTTTCTGCAAGTTATTTTTTATTGCAGTTCAGGACAATTTATTTTCCATCAGTTTTGGTTGTTTTACCAATTGATCGAGCAAACAAAGTATAATTGGCATGTGAATTCATTTTGGATGGTTTTTTACGCAAATTTACCACGCATCAAAAATCGGTTAACTCATAGAAGGAAGTAGACCTATATGATTTTTAAATATCAAGTGATTTACGGCAGAAAATATAATAAAGCTCAAGCACATTAAAAAAAATTGCGTTTACAAGGCAACGGTATTGAAACTGAATAGGTATTAAAGGCCGTGCGCACGAATTTGTGTTAAATTTTCTTTGTATTGTGAGGAAATTAAATATACTAATAAATAAATAAGATAAACGCTAAAACACTTTCCCTACCATCACGGGCTAAAATGACATCAGTTCCTTGTAGTTCTCCACCTCCATTTTCCTATTGCCTCTTTTTTCATCAACTGTGTTCTCATGTTTAATTAAACAGTAATTTAATTACTATTCTTTTGTTACCGTTGCCACTGGTCCACAAGAATTGCCTTAAAGTTTGTTCAAGCTTTAGACAAAAAAGTAATTCAACAAGGAAAAATAATTAGTGTTATCCTACTTCCGCATAAAACTCGTGGAGTTATGAGAATGCAGCTCTCACATTGTTTTACGCGAAGATACAACATGCGAGACAACTCGTTAACATTCACACACAAAGCACTGCGCCTGTGACGAAGCAGACAGCGCCTCATATTTCGAAGCAGAAGTAAGATGGGTTGACTTCATTTTGCTAAGTCAAGCACAATTTATTACGGTGCTTCAGGTGAACGTTGCCATCTTCAATAGCATCAGTCTGTTCTCAGGAAGTAAAAGTTTCGCTGTCATTCAAACAACGAGCATGTTTGCTATAGCGCTGTAAATTTTGCAACGCCAAATTATGTAAGATTTACTTGCGTAAAAAATATGAAAACCGCGACAGCTGCACGCTATAGCTCCCATTAAGGCCCCCGCGCCCTAGGCGACTGGGCCGTGCGGCCAGTGGTCGTCACGGCCGAAAAAAAACACGGCGATCTGCATCGCGGCTACTTCCGTTTTTCCAGAATTATTCTCGATCACGTAGTGAAAAATTAATACGGAGCAAGCATTGGCGCTGTGGTCACCTGTCTGTTGCCTGGGATCCCATTAGCTGCTGCGACTGACTGGCCGCGGCGGCCAAGTGCGCGGTGCTGCATATAACTTAACCATTCTCAATGGCCGCAGCGACCTGTTTGCGCGGCCTGGATGCCTAGTGTGCGGGGTCCGTTATCTGCAACCAAACTGCAACCACCCTGGTTCACACCCATGAGAAAAGATTAGGAAGGGGTGCCACGTGAAACATGCCCAAAAACCAACATGGCGGCCACTTTTTTTTTTAATTGGCTAATACAATACAAAAATTCAAAACGGTACTAATGTATGCAAGTTTGGTGTTAATTGCTAGATTTTAAGGTGTGCCGAATTTAAGAAAAATGCTTTAAAACGGTGCTAAGGCTCCAGACGACAAGGTATCCAAGATGGCAGCCAAAATGGTGACAAAATTCAAGTGTTTTTCGTAATTTTAAATATACTTATAGAGTACAGGCAGATTTAAATTAGAATTAAAAAACGTGAGTTCGTTTGTAATGACGAGAAACTAGCAAGCCTCAGGTCAAAAACGTTGTGTAGTGTGTTAGTAATTAGGAGCTAATCTGCGGCTGTTTTCTATTCTATTTCACTGTATATTTTTCTTCAATTCACCGTAAGTTACGTCTTTAAAGTGATGCGTATCAGTTCTAATTAAATTAAATTAAGGTATTTAAGCTTAGATATCATGTGGAGATGTATATTTTGCAACATGCGTAATTAAAACGATTTATTGTGATTAGGAGCTGAGGTACGGCAGTTTATCTACGTTGTAGTAAGGTTTAGTTAGAGTCTATTTACCACAAGTTATTACATTAAAACGCTGCAGAAGCCGTTTTAATTAAGATAAATATATGTAATTCGGCTTAGATTAAAGATGGAGATGTATATTTTGGAACAAGGGTAATTAAAACGATTTATTGTAAATAGGAACTAAGCTATGACAGTTTATCTATCGTTGTAGCACTGTGCTTTTTGCGTCTATTTATCACAAGTTACATATTTAACCCGCTGCAGTAGCCATTCTAATGAAGATAGATGGATATAATTAGGCTTAGATGAAAGATGGAGATGAATCTTTTTCAACAAGCATAATTAAAATACATCCATTAATCATAATTAGAACTGCCACTGTATCACGTTAAAGATGGAACTTAATAGAGAATTGAAGTAAGCATGGAGCTACAGCACAATTAAACACATGTAGATTATCACCTAATTACCATAAACCGTTTTTATTACCTATATTGGAATATACATTTCGCCACATTCATGTAATCGTATAATTGCATCCATTTCTCAAAATTAAAACTGCTACTGCGTCACTTTAAGAAGTAACATGCAATGAATTGAAAAAGAAAACATGGGGCTACATCATAGATAAACAGTTATGGCTTATCCCCTAATTACAATAATCCGTTCCAATTTCCTTTATTCGAAAATATACATTTCCATTTTTCATCTAGGCCTAATTACACCCATTTATTTTAATTAGAACGGCTACTGCGGCAGTTTAAAGATGTAACTTTTGGTAAACAGACGCAAGAAGCACACCCCTGCAGTGTAGATAAACTGCTGTAGCTTAGCTTCTAATTACAATAATCGTTTTAATTACGCTTTTTCCTAAATATACTTTTCCGTCTTTCATCTAAGCCTACTTACATTTGTCTTAATTAGAACCGCTACTGCAGCAGTTTAAAGAAGTAACTTATGGTAAATAGACGCAAAAGCACAACACTATTGCAGATAAACTGACGTGGCTTAGCTCTTAATTATAAAAAATCGTTTTAATTACCCTTGTTTCAAAATATACTTCTCCATCTCCATGTAAGCGTAATTACATTCATTTATCTTATTTAAAACGGCTGCAGCAGCAGTTTAAAGATGTAACTTGTGTTAAATAGACGTAAAAAAGCACACCACTACAGTGTATAGATAAACTGCCGTAGCTTAGCTCCTATTACAATTACTCTTTAATTACTCTTTTTTCCAAAACATACTTCTCCATCTTTCATCGAAGCCTAAGTACATCTATTTATCTTAATTAGAACGGCTACTGAAGCAGTTTAAAGATATGACTTGTGGTAAAGAGACGCAAAATGCACATCACTACAACGTAGATAAACTTCCATAGCTTACCTATAGTTACAATAATTTATTCCAGCTATCCATGATGGAAATTGTACATCGCCACCTTATATCTAAGTCTAAATACATTCATTTATCTTAATTAGAATTGCTAAAGATGTAATAACTTTAAAGATGTAATCACTTTAAAAATGTAACTTACGGTGTGCTGAAGAAAAATGCAGTGCTACAGCATAGAGAAACAGTCACAACTTAGCCCATAATTACGAGGGGGGGGGAATTGAGGCTTAATGGCGCGTCGACAGCTTGGTCATTAGCGCCAACCTCAGTCACAGTGCAGTGGTCCGGGTTGCCACTGCACCACACATTACAGAGATAGTATTCACGAGCACGTTACACTACACTACAGGTTTGCCCTGGTGTTTGCTAGTTACTAGTCACTGCAGACAAAGTCGCGTTTTTGAGGAATAATTCAAACCTACCTCTACTGAAACAAGTATTTTGAAACAAGTAGTATCCACACCTGAATTTTGCCGCCATTTTGGATATCTCATCGTGTGGAGTCCTGCCAATTATTTAGGCACATTTTTGAATTCGGCATACTTTAAAACCTAGCAATCGACTCCAAACACACACATTAGTACAATTTTAATTTTTTTTATTGTGTATCGGCCATTTGAATAATAACAAAATGGCCGCCATGTTGGTTTTTGGACATGTTTCAGGTGGCACCCCTTCCTAAAAGTTTATCATGGGTGTGGACATGAAGAACACCAGAGATGGTGTTATCCTCACAAAGTGATTTTTTTTTACTTGCCCATAGGACTACAGTGCGCAGAGACACTTATTCGCACTAACTTGGGTCATTTTTAAAGCTAGACTGCCATCCTACTTTTAACTGATCTGTCTTCTTTGTTCTGAAAATACAGCTAAGTGCTTCGTAACAATTTCCGTTCAAGGAGTTGGACAAAGTACACTGGCATTATGGCAGCTACCTTAACGAACGATGAATGACATGCAACTACACGACGTAGTCTAGAAGTGGAAAAAATTACTCGCAATAGCACTCTTCGCAATTCAGTGAAAAAAAATTAATTTTAAACCACTGACAACAACATTGTAGTCTTGTTCATAATTTTCATAACGAACGGGAAGATAGTTACGGCATCAACCTACAGGGAGGCCGACAGTGGTTTAAAATTAAAGTCTTGTTTATACGAATTGTGGAATGTGGGAGCGGCCTCGTCGGGAGGCTTTTTTTCACTTCTTTAGTCCCCGCGAAAAATAACGCTGTTTGAAAACCAGAATCCCTACTTGGACGAGGCACTTGCGACTGTACAGTGAAACCAATGATGGCACTGCGTTCCATACGAAACACTATCAAAGTAAAACGATAATGGTGCCGAGGTCCACCAACACACACTTCAACGATTATTTCG
Source organism: Lithobius niger (assembly GCA_023313725.1). NCBI lineage: Eukaryota > Metazoa > Arthropoda > Chilopoda > Lithobiomorpha > Lithobiidae > Lithobius > Lithobius niger. The sequence goes on along the minus strand of JAHWFP010053218.1, from coordinate 4,200 downwards.
TACTTTGTACTTTGTGATTAAATAAGCGCCTCAGTCTCCTTGGACAACCTTTGCATTTCTCGCGTAAGCTTTAAAATTGTAGTGGCAACTGGAGAACGGACAAATTTTGGGTCATTGCCCACTATGCTTTCCTGTAGCGTCGCCACTGCCAGCTTACCACAAAGGTTACACTTGCCATGGGGACGCATTTGGTGGCATCGTAAATGGAGGGGAAAGGACATGGGGTGGGAAAAGTTTTGTCAAAGCAAAAAACCACAAATATTTAAAAGCTAGCACCAGTGACGCTTGGAACAAAATACCAAACAATACTAATCTATTTTTGGGAAATTTTTTTTAGTTTAAAGTCGATTAACAGTCAAATTATATTAGACAAAATAAACTAGGTCAAACCCATACATAAAATTAGATACCAATAACTAGTGTAAGGCTCAAGGAAGACGGATACCTTTAGATTAACACGTGTTAGAATTCATCCACTATTACTGTAATTGGCAAAGAATCCTCATGTTACGCTCGCTTCTCGTTTTGCTCCGTGGTGTTTCCCTATAGCGTTTAATTGACATTAAAGGCGCCGGTATACCATTTCGATGACGTTGCCCATATTCTAAACCCATCATCCACGTTCCAGATTCTCCGTCATTCAATAGGCTGATGTGAGTCACGTGATCTGGTTTTAGTTATGAAAATTCACGGCACCACTGCAAAGTGTTGTTACTTTTCTTAATTTGCCGCTATTTTCTTTATATTCCTCGGTGCTGCATCTAAGAGTTAAAAAGGTGAAAAGTCGCCTGTAAGGGGGGCGACGGATCTAACAAGGTGTGGCTGATGCAGTCGCACTACCGTTCCTGTAAGATATGAAGGTTTTTTTTTTACGTACTTTATTAGGAAAGGCAAGGAATTTCGTTATTGATATGGAGTGGGGAACTAAGTTCTTTAAACATTAGGGCAAACAATCCATTTTTCATGTTAAAAGTTTGGTTCAATCCCTCCCTTTAGCACCCACCTTAACAAAATCCTGAATCCACACCTGTTGACCGTATACTTGAATCAACCCATTTTTTTCACCTAGCAGACGCCCAATTGTGGAGCCAGTTGCACATTTGCACTTCTGCTAGGAGGAGAAAGTGTATTGATTCAAGTTCTTCCTCAAATTTCCACTGAATAGGCGTTTGCCAATTTTCCAACGTCGATATTGTCTTACAGCGTAGTGAATAAGAGTGTTTTTCTTCCGGTTACTTTCAGAAAAATGCCAAAGAGGAGCGTTATTTCGTGACGGACACGGTGCAAGCTGCCGGACAGGGAGTGCAAGACGTAAACCAACAACTCACTAATGCTGCAACATCACTAACAGGCATTTTCGAGAACACTTTCGGTCTTCCACCAGTTTTCACTGCTGCTGCACGAGGAATTGGTAACACGTTCCAAGCTGCTGAAAAAGGAATTACTGATACAGCTGTAGCGACGTCAAACGTAGCAGAAACTCCTTTCCATTTCTTTGGAAAAAAGTGATATAAATCAGTTTGTAACTTGTGTAAATCCTATGAATGTGTAAGGCCGTTTTGGAGTAATTGTTTTGTAGTTCATAAAAAAAAAAAGTCGATCCGTATTACTGATTATGACTGCAGGTAATAAGTAATTAGATTTATTTCGATGCAGTTCTTGTCAACCCGGAATTGTTAAACTGTCAATATTTACAGTTTATTAGTATTAAAAAAACTCGTATGCATATAAAATAACGGATGTGACGTCACGCATACTCAACGCCGTACTAAATTTCAACAGGTTAAATCCCGTTAAAATTTAACAGCATTAAAAGTTAAGACAGCGTCCAAAAACTTAACGTAATAAAAACGTACAAAAAGAATTACTTAACGTGCCGCAATGTCCCGAATGAAATCCTATCCATGCTAACTCTCACATGTCTGGCCCATACCTAAGTTTATTCACTCACTCCGTCTAACTCCCCCTCTCTTCCCCTCTCCACAAACCTTCATTCGTACTGATACAACTATTACCCTATGATTTGAAACAATTCTCAAACCACAAACGCACAAAAAGAATTGCTTTCCTTGCCGGAATGTCGCGTGATGTCCTTCTGTCCCTGCTGTCTCACATATCGAAGTTTATAAACTCTGAACAACTTCGAAAATACGAGTGAGCTAACCAGCCAAACGTTGCCAAACGATGCGTCTGTCTAACTCCCACCCATCCCCTACCTCCACAAACTTGAGCGTAGCCTATCTGCCAATGGACTCGTCCGTCTAACACCCACCTCCCCCTCCACAAACCAAAATGGAATGACCTTCATTCATTTTGACATACGGATTACCGTATTTCTTGAAGCAGTTTTCGCAAACACAAACACAAAAACGTTTTAATTAAATACTAGTTAGCTTGACGTCCCAACCGTCGTATAAATTAGTTGTTGTTTATAAACTCACGGTTATCTATTATAATACCACGGGTGCAATGATTGGCCCGTCTTGATGTGGGAAAATTATTGCAGCCGAGGTATAATAACCGATAACCGTGAGTTTCTCACCAATAACTATTTCTAAACCTTAAAAAATTAAGGCGCTAAAGAAACAGATACAAGAAAAATGCGTGTAAGCGTCACAGTAACGCATGTAAGAAAATCGCCAGCTTCACAAAAAAACAAGCTGGAGCCTCTTTTACACGTATTAGACGAAGCTGATGGCTTACATGTCTTTTTCTTGTATTTGTTCCTTTGGAGCAATAACCTTTTCGTGCGCACCCGTCAAATAAGGAGCTACTAGATGGGTCAAAAAGCAAGTCCCGCGCGCACTATAGGCTTTGTGAAGGGACCCCGAGCAAAGCGAGCAGCAACAGCCGTGGTCTTGACCCAAGAGTTTTAAAAAAAAGTTTCCAGAAATGATTCATACAGGAAAGGGTTATAAAATGTTTTTCTTGGTCCCGCATAACCCTTTAGTGCGCTATGAATTATTTCTGGTGACTTTTTTAATTGTCCTATGGGACTTAAAAAATATCAGCAGAAAATATAAAACACTAAATGGTTACTTTTTTGAGTTTATTGTTTCACTCTAGGTAAGAGCAAAGTTCACCGAACAAGAAAAAGAACAACAACATGTGTATTGTAGTCATATTAAGGCAGCGTTCAAAAGGCCCTAGGCCTTCTTCACACTTACGTTTTAAGATATAAAAATTGTTAATCAGTCCATTGGTTTGATGTTTACGTGAAAGCAAAATTTCGCAAACAAGACGTAAAACAACAACATGGATATTGTAGTACTGTACATTAAAAGTTTTCAAAAGGCCCTGGTCTTTATTGATATCTACATTTTACACTCTAAAAATAGAAAATCGGTTCATTGGTTCAACCTCTGGGTGAAAGCAAAATTTTCTCAATTAAGAAGAAGATCAACAAAAATACTGTAGTTACATTAAATTAGCATTCGAAGACCCTGGCCTTATTCACATCTGCGTTTTAAGCTACAAAACTTGGAAATCGGTTCATTGGCTTAATCTTCAGGTGTAGTGAGTGACCTCAGTCTCGACTTAATGCTGATTTTGGACTTCTTTTAAGCATCATGACCCTTATAATTACTGTGACGTCATCAACATCGCCTTCCAACAATAAAAGGATTACAAATAATATTACAAATATTACAAATAAAATGAATAATTGTAATAGTAAACCTTGGTTTGACAGATACTAGGTATTCTTGGAAGGTGATGTTGATGACGTCACCAGAAATGGTTCATACCATTATTGAAACAACGTAAGACAGTAGTATTTCACTTTTCAAATCTGGCACGTTGCAATTCACCAATATAAATCACAAGTGGGTCGTTGATTTCCGGCTTGATTTCCTTTCTTCACCCTACCAAATAAGAGGTCCGCCCCCAACTAGACAATTTCGACCACTCTTAACTAGAACTTCGTAACAACTCCAATAACCTGACGTAAATTCAAGCCAACAACATCGAATGCATGTAAAATGCAGCATACAGAATCCGAAGGTCAGTACAATAACTTTCTAAGTCTCCTGAAAGCCCAATATACTGATTTCCCACTACTAAATTCATCTCACTAAATTCATGGCACGCCAGCCCGGATCAACTCGTTTCGGATTCACACTTAAAAATTCTTAGCTGTCATGTTTGTTCCATTTAGCGAGAAGGATGAGTGGTGCAGTCCTTACGCCACACAAAAAAAAA
>JAHWFP010053216.1:0-22397 GCA_023313725.1 Lithobius niger | reverse complement strand
ACTCCAAGTTTAAAACGGGTAATAAAACAGTACTGCGAAAAGCTATACGTCTTTTACTGAGAACAACAATTTATTGACTCGCTCCTCGTTGGACCGTTGATGCCAGACCATTGTTGATGGACGTTACAGGTAATTTCGAAAAAAATTGGGCAACAATCATGACGTCATGTATTTTTGAGGCATTGTTGGGTGATTGTTGCTGATTGTTGCACTGGCCATTTTTCGTTCATTTCGGAAATTTAGGATCCAGAACGGACTTTAAAAATATGCCGACACAATGTACACCTTTGGGCATAAAAAATGATCGCACTGTATCGAGGTTCAAGTAGCCCGACAACAATGCAAACTTTTTCATTGTTGTAAATAAGAACATCCGTCACTGAAAGCGGAAGGAATTCTCCATTGTTGATGTCAAAAAGTGGCATTGTTGAATGGGATTGTTTAAGCCCCAGTATAACGAAAACGATCATTTTTTATGCCCAAAGGTGTACGTATTAATTTCCTATCTTTCTACAAACTTCTCATAGCCTTCTACTTTCAGAGGCGAAGATGATCATCCCCAACCAAGCACCCAAGCATAAATGAAATCAGTTTAACGAGGAAAGACTAGCGGAGTCGCTCGCTTCGCTCGCTCATCCTCCGCATCTCGCTGCCCTCGAGGAGATTTCTTGTTGCAACACTTATGCGAAGACGGACAATTCCACACGAAAAATAAACAGTCAAATGATCAAGCAAATGATTAGTGTAGTACGTGTTTTTTTTTTAAGGTTTAAGTTCATAAACAAACGGTAACTGCCCCTCTTTCTTTTCTGTTAAGCTTTTGTGCTGGGACCAATGACGTTTTATTCAAAGTAGAAAGTCAGTTATTTTCACTACTGAATATATATTTAGCCTACTACTTACTAAATGAATTTAGAAAAAAGTGCTGTTACCGATGACAAACGATATTCGTTTGCCTCGATCATCCCAATGCTCTGGGGCCAATGATCTTTTATCCAACGTACTTAATAAATATTTACTCTACTACTTACTAACTGTATTTAGGAAAACATGCTGTTTCCGATGACAAACACTGATTTTTGTTCGCTTCGCTCGCTCAATCAGAGCAAAGATTTCCTAAAAAAAGTGACTGAATCAATGTACCCACCAAGAATCAAACATCACTTGTAATTTGAGTTTGTACTACACTTTGCATGGGTTTTCTTGTTTCACTTATTTTAAGAATTTTTTTCTTTACTTCCTGCTCAGTGAAGATTTTTCCGTCGGTTTCTTGTCACTTTACTTTCTGATGACCCCTCACTTGGCGAAACAGCTGCAGAAATCAAGCGAAAACGCCACGGTTCGAATGATCTTTTTATCCAACGTAGAAAGTCGTTCATTTGCACTACTGAATAAATGTTTAGGCTACTACTGTTTCTGATGACAAACGCTGATTTTCATTCGCATTGCTCGCTCAATCAGCGCAAATATTGCCTCAGAAACATGACTGAATCAATGCAACCACCCAGAACCACACATCACTTGTAATTTGTGTTAGTACTACACTCTACATGGGTTTTCTTGTTTCATTTATTTTAAGAATTTTTCTTTACATCCTGCTTAGTACAGATTTTTCCATCAGAGGCTTATCCCTTTCTGATGATCCCTCATTTGGCTAAACAGCAGCAGACCGTCAACTGAAAACACCACGGTTTGATTGTAAGTTAGGCTTACACAGGACACTAACTCGTAGCCAAATAAAAACTTTTTGTGTTATAGCACAAATAAGGAAGGAACCGGATGATGACTTTACGTAAACACTAATTCTCGAATATTGCTGTTTGAAATGCAGACGTAAAAATATTCTTGGCAACTTTTTATTGTGTCCATATATTTTCTACGCGTAATTTAGTATTTATCATTTAATCTTTTGCTGTGTTTGTGTTACTGCTAAACGATTATTCTCTTGCCGTGGATTTGTTCCTATATAGACTCGATGAGACGGATGACTCCAATATTTTAAAACATATTACGTTACGCAAAGCAGCGCATGTTAACTGATGGTTAGTGAGAACAACAAGTGATTGACTAGCTCCTCGTTGGTCCGTTGCCGCCAGACCATTGGGCTGGGTTCGATGCTTCCACGGAAAAAAATTGATCATGACGTCATGTATTGTTGAGGCATTGTTGGGTGATTGTTTCTGATTATTGCAAATGGTCATTTTTCGTTAATTTCGGTCATTTAGGACCCAGTTCGAACTTTAAAAATACGCCTACACAATTAACGAATACTTTGCTTTCTTTTGACAAACTTCTTATATTTGTAGCCTTCTACTTTCAGAAGAGAAGATGATCATCCCCAACCGACCAACCAACCAACCAAGCACCCAACCAAGCATAAACCGCATCTTTTTAATGAGGTGACTCTAGCGGAGTTGCTCGCTTCGTTCGCTCATCCGCCGCGTATCGCTGCGCTCAAGGAGAATTCTTGTTGCAACTCATATGGTGCTGACAGACATTGCCAGCAAAAATTATCAAACAAATGTTTAAGGAAGTGATCCGAATAAAATACGCGTTTTTCTTAGTGCGTCAGTGCATAATCACTCAATCAGCGCAACCTCAGAAACGCGACCACCACCACAGCCGACCTGCATGAGCAGAAACGCCACGGTTTTAACGTAAGTTAGGCCTACACAAGACACTAACTCGTTCCCGTACTTGCCCTTGAGATTACCACGGTGTTTAGTTAGAAGGATAATTGTTAGAGCAAATTGTTAGTCGAGGCAACAATGTGCCAATTCAACTTCTTTTCAGGGCAACAACGTCCCAGTTTCATCTTCAAGCCAAAGAAATGACACACTCGCACGTTTTCATTGTACCCCTACCGGGGGTCGTTGCGGTTGCTTCATTTCTGTTATGAGACTTTGGTTTATAATGTAAGAAGACTAGCATCATACCCGGCTTCGTCCGGGGATTTGTTTGACCCGTGGTTGTTTCCCAGTATTTACTTGGTGCTGCCTGATAGTTCACTGCAACAGTCGATTTTTGTTTGTGTAACACTCCCCCTTTCTGCCAATCCTCTCCCTTCCTCCTTTTATCCCGTCCTCTCCCTCTCCTCTTGGTTTCCTTCCCTTTCTCCTCTTTGCAATACATAGTTGAACACATACCCGGCTCCCGTGTCCCGTGCTTATTTGTTTCTCTTCTAGGTTCAGTTAATGCGTAATCGTATGCTTAATGGTAACAGCTCACCCCCCCCCCTCCCAGTCTTTCGTTGTGGCTTAAGCGATGCGTACCGTGTGAAAAAGAAGTGTGCATGACGTCATGTAATACTTGCCCTTGAGATTACCACGGTGTTTAGTTAGAAGGATAATTGTTAGAGCAAATTGTTAGTCGAGGCAACAATGTGCCAATTTCAACTTTTTTTCAGGGCAACAACGTCCCAGTTTCAACTTCATGCCAAGAATTGACACACTCGCACGTTTTCATTGTTCCCCTTCCGGGGGTCGTTGCGGTTGCTTCATTTCTGCTATGAGACTTTGGTTTATAATGTAAGAAGAAGATGAGGAGAGATGACGCACAGTAATGATTACTGAGCATTGTTGTGAGTTCCAGCTACAATGCTTTCATGCAAACGGAATCATTCCGCCGCGTCTCGCTGCGCTGGAGGAGAATTCTTGTTGCAACTCATATGGTGCTGACAGACATTGCCAGAAAAAATTATCAAACAATATTGTTTAAGGAAGTGATCCGAATAATGTGCGCGTTTTTCTTAGTGCGTAAGTGCATAATACAAATGATAAACAACTACTAAAAATGGTCAAATAATGTGCGCATTTTTCCACTACAGGATAAATATTTATCCTACAACTTACTAAGAGTGTTTAAGAAAAAGTGTTGTTTCTGATGACAAGCGCTGATTTTCGTTCGCTTCGCTCACTCAATCAGTGCAACCTCAGAAACGTGACCGCCACCACAGCCGACCTACATGAACCACACATCAACAGAAACGCCACGGTTTGAACGTAAGTTAGGCCTACACTAGACACTAACTCGTTCCCAAACCAGTTCGTGTTTTAGCACAAATAACGAGGGAACCAGCTGATGACTTTTCATAAACACTAATGCTAGAAAATTGCCGGCTGAAATGATACAGATGCAGACGTAATAATATTCTTGGCATCCTTTACTGGTGTCAATATATTTTCTACACGTAATTTAGTACGCTTCGCTCATTCTGCGGCGTCTCGCTGCGCTCGAGGAGATTTCTTGTTGCAATACTTATGCGAAGACGGACATTTTCACACCAAAAACAAACAGTCAAATGGTCAAGCAAATGATCAGTGAACTACGCGTTTATCGTAAGGTTTCAATTCGTAAACAAACGGTTACTGCGCCTACGCTTTCTTTTCTCTTTGTTTATACTCATTCGCCACATTTAATAAGATTCACCAGATTCATTTTCACTACTTAATTACTGTATTTAGGAAATAGTGCTGTTTCATCTCTTATCCAAAGCTGATCGTGTTTTAGCACAACTAATGAGGGAACTGGCTGATGGCCTTACGTAAAAACTAATGCACGAATATTGTTGTTTGGAATGATACAAACGCAGACATTCCTGGCACCCTTTGCTGGTGTCAATACATTTTCTATCAATACATTTTCTATACGTAATTTAGTATTTAGTATTTAATCTTTTTCTGTCTTTGTGTTGCTGCTAAATTTTTCTCGTGTCCTAGATTTGTTAGGAATCGATGAATGACTTCAATTTTAAAACGGGTAATAAAATACTGTGAAAAGCTACGCGTCTTTATTGATTATTACTGAGAACAACAATTTATTGACTCGCTCACACAATTTATTGACATCGTTGGTCCGTTGCCGCCAGACCATTGTTGATGGACGTTCCAGGTAACAATCATAACGTCATGTATTGTTGAGGCATTGTTGGGTGATTGTTGCCGATTGTTGCAAATGGTCATTTTTCGTTCATTTCGGTCATTTAAGACCCAGCTCGGACTTTGTACCCTTATAATTTCAGAGGAGAAGATGATCATCTCAACAAACCAACCAACCAGCCAACCAACCAACCAAGCACCCAACCAAGCATAAACTGTATGTTTTTAATGAGGAGAGATTCTCAACGTATTGTTCAACCAGCAGTTCCTCTACCTACACCAAGTTAGTGCTATTCCTGAAACAACCTCAGACCGCCAAATTACATTGAAGGATTTGAAGACTAAAATCAGAGAAAAACTAGAAAATCTGAAAGCTCCCAAGACAACAAATCGGTCTACCCAAGAAGTTCATCACAACACATCACAACAGCCTTTATTAAATTCTCCATCAACTTCCAACGCCAGCAGCAGCCCAAAGCAAATATTAAAACAACAGATGCTACTCAGCAGTATTATCAGCCTTGTTGGAAAACGTGTTGAACACACATTTCAGGATGAAGACGATCCAGAATTATCCGTTATTCATTCAGGAACAATTACCAAAATTACATGTGTCACTAGAAAAGGTTAGACACAATTTACGAAATTGTGCTGATCTTGTTGACAACAACAGTGATGATGGTTCCGATAATGCAGGACTATGTTGAAGGAAACCTAAAAAATTTAGACTAGTTGTGGGCCTAATTTTTTATTTAATATTTTTTATTTGACGAATGGCAGTGCTACGTTATAAACCTCATTGAGGTTTTAACATTTTCAGTCAGGACATATGCAACTGTGGAGTAATTTGGCGAGTTTTAAGGTTTTTTGCTGTTGTTTTTAAAATTTAATACCTACTGTCAACATAGTTACTGTTACTGTTTGAACTTATGCAAGTCGGATAAGGAAAACATTTTAAATAACCTGCTTAAATGTTGGTAAGAAGTGTTCACTGCAGTAATATTATGTTTATTATTATGCATTCAAGGGACATGACCTTTTCTTTAGGTGGAACTATCATAATTAACCATTTAATGCTGATGAAAGTAAAAAACAAAACAAAAAACACAATATGGAAGAACTCTTGAAGTGTATATTAAACCTTATACCACGGCTGTGACGTCACGCTAACTCAACGCCATGCTAAATTTCCGTTGGTTAAATCCCGTTAACCAACACCGGAAGTGTGCGTCATCGCAAAAAGTGTGGGTTATCAAGTTACCTCACACTTTTGCCGATAACCAACACTTTTGCCAATAACCAACACTTTTGACACTTCCGGATCACGCGACCGGGAACACACACCAACGACCAAATTACATCGTGAAAAGAAAAACGTAACGCAATAAAAACGCACAAAACTTAATTACTTAAAAGGAATGAAATCCCATCCCTGCAAACTCTTATACGTCTGGCCAATATCTAAGCCATTCACGCTGCGTTAACTCCCCCCTCCCCCTCCCTCCGCAAACTAAAATGCAATGACCTTCATTCATATCGCTACCCTATTACCTAGTTTTTAAACAATTCTCAAATTACAAACGCTCAAAATGAATTACATACCTTCCCAGAAGGTCATTCTACCCCTGCAGCCTTTTATCGAAGTTCTATCACTCCGAAAAGCTTTGAAAACACAAGCGACCTGGCTAGCGTGAAATACGGTGAACCCACAAACGGACGCAAACGACGACTCGTCTTCCAACCACTCCACCCTCAGTAAACTAAAATGGAATGACCTTTCACAAAACACAAACACGTTTTAATTAAATACGAGTTATCTTGACGTCCCAACCTTGATATAAATATGTTATTTATTAAAGAACTATTGGCTATCGATTTTTAAACGACGGCTGCGAAGATTTGGCGAAGATTCGAATCCTTCCTCCTAGGCTTCAGCCACTGAGTCAGGAGCATGAAAGGCACGCTTTCCTGCAGCGCGTGGTGGCAGGAAAGGTGTGACCTTGAGTTTTATTCAACCTAGCTGCAGCATCATGTTTGCTCTTTCTAGTGCCATGCCAGACTGAAAGAGATCCTACTGTGAGTTTCCAAAACTTAAAAATTTATAGCACGCTGCAAAATTTTTTTCTCCACAAACGTTAGGTGTATTGTAATTCTGTAAACTGTGTCATTTAAATTAGGTTACGGGCTATATCAATTGTATATTTCATTATGTTTTTAGCCGTATAAAAGAAAATAGGCTGACATCGCTAATACAAGTAAATTGGTGTACAACCATTTTGGTTTCGTGGAACTTTGCCTTTGCCCCTTTTCCCTGTCTCACTATTTGCAAAAACTTTTGCTCTGCTACTTTCATAAATTCACTTTAGACATTTAACAGGGTTATGGGCCCAGTCTACGAAGTGCTCGCCAAGCAAATATTGAGCAGAGACAATAATAATCACGAGCCCGTAAAAGACTCACGTTTCACAAGCACTACAAAAACTAGGTTGTGTGATAAACATGAACGATAATATGCGAGTCCCAAAGAGAAGGCAACATAAAACTGTTATGTGTGACGCAAAAGAAAATCCTTGCGTGTTTGGAGAAGAATTATACGGCCTAGTGGAGTTCTATATGGGACAATGATAGTTAACACACGGGAGAGAAGCATCTAAACTGCTCGGTACGTGGCAAGCCTCTTTTGTAGTTTTGTACAACGTCTACACACCGCTGAAAAGCCATTTAAGTGTGCACTGTGTAGGAAGGCCTTGCAGAGATAGCGCTCAGATCTACACACCAGTGAAAAGCCATTTAAGTAAGTAAAATAAGTAAAGTAAGTAAGTAAGTATTTATTACGCGTGCAACTAGGTACATCAGAAGTAACAATTATGCACTTCACTCCATTAAATGTACAAGAAGATATTAATACAAATTTAAGTAAAAAATAATAATGGTACTCTTCATGAAAACGCAGCATTGGCCAATTCGCATTTAAACGGTTTTTTTCACTCCACAAAGAATATAACAGGGGCTCTAATAAAGTTCCTCTTAGAGAGAGAGCCGCACTACACAATTCGCTTACACGGCTTCTCTTCAGAAAAAAAAATTCAACAGTGGCATTATAATAGTGGAGTACCTCAATGTGAAAAAAAAAAGAACTTCGTGGTAGTCAAGATGCAACACTACAGAATTGGCATTTAGGTGGCTTTTCTCCAGAATGAATTCGACATAGAATCATAAAAGTTCACTTCGTACCAGCTTTGCAACCAGCTTTCCACCAGAATGTATTCGGGTGTGTATCAAAGATATACTTTGCAAAATGTAGCTTCACTCCGGAATGAATTCAACTGTAGCAAGTTTGCAGTTAAATGGGTAAGACAAGTAGTTCTTCAACAACTGAAGTTCATAGTGGATCTCTAAGGACGGCATGCGCTAGCATACGTCTATGAAGCACTTCATTTAGGGACTTCTTATTTCTGCTGTCGCACCATCTTCCATACTCTCTTCTGGATGCTTCTCATGTGTGTACCTAAGGTGGTCCTCCAACCATCAACCACACAAAAAAGTGTTGTGCAAAGGGAGTTATCAGTCTTCCTCAGTTCTTGCCACAGCTGCGCAACTTTCCATACAACTTTGAGCTCAAAGGTAAGTTGATTAACTTCATAGCCTACTTCGTTGTTGCTCGAGAAGGGACTCCATCCCACAAATCTCTTCATGCTTCTGTGATTAGCTCTGGCAGTTTCGTTCCATAGTCATTTGCTAGTACGTTGACAGAACTCGACGCCATACAGGTGTAAAGCACAGCTTTGAGTAACAGGTCATAGGTCTTCTTTTGTCATAATCTTGCTGAATTGCAAAGCAATAGCAGAGCTTTGCCGACAAAGGTTTTGTTTAACCCTCATCAACTCACTTTCCCAATTTAGGTTATAAGTAAATGTAATCACCAGGTAAATGCAGCAATTCATCCAATGGACCTCTTTGTCGCCAACCAAAATACAACATTTGGGAAAGGTAGGTTCTTTCCCATTACAAACTTCCATGCATTTGCTCTTGTCACGATTACAGTCAAGATTTACCTGTTTGAGAAGCTCAACTAGATTGCACACAAGTAGGCCGTTCCTGCTAAAGCAAACACAAACAATGTCATCAGCACGGCTCCATAGAGACATAGGAATAAGCACACACGCTAGAAATAAGCCATTTAAGTGCAAATTAATAAATGCCTTATACTTCAATCGTCAGCTAAGTGTAGGAGACTTGCGAAGAATAGGATGTCTGTGTTTTGTTCACGACGACCGCAGAACCGTACCAAGCTCCAACCCAGATCAAAACTAGGTGTCTTGGTCGGCTAAGCTTTTGACATGAAAGGATACCGAGTGTGGTGTCCAGATGATGGGAGAATTGCCATCAGTGAAACACAGTGTTCGTTTCGACGAGAAACGTAACGCACGAACACAAGAGCACAAAGACTTCAGTACCAATGAAGAAGAAACCATTCCAGCCCCAAGCTATAATTTAAGGCCTAGATGTACGACAACTCAGCGGCAAGAGTTTACGAAGAGTAGAGATGGCTTCGTAGAATTTTTGGTAGATGAAACACCAGAACTAATGAGCAGAGAGGATGTTGGTGACGAACCAGATGATATTGTTGATGAGACATTGATGATCCAGAAGAGTGTGGTTAGCCCACCACGACATACGCCAATTGCCCCACCAAAGAAGAAATTGTGGTATGCAACACCATCCATAAGCACTCCGCAACCAGAAGAAATCGCAACTGCTTCCCAATCACCTGATCCTACCGAAGGATGATAGCGTGAAGTGGTTATCCGGAAGAAAGGAAGGGAAAAAGGTAAGCAGACATCTATTACCGACATAACGGTGGGCCACGTCAACGGTCTATCAGGGAAGTTGCTCAGTATTGTATTCAACACCAACTGAATTTTAACCTTCTAGCCATTGACTTTAGTGAGTTGAACCTCCAACAAACAACGGGTGGTCGTGTCTGAATTGTGTCAACACCGCCAAAGATGGAGAACAAGGAAGAAGAAGTAGTTTACCCCACTTTATCAAAAAGCAACTCGTTAAGAAGAAAGACCTGGAGAATCCCAGGAAACAAGCCCTGTATAAGAACGATGGCCGAACTTGAGGGTGATTCAGATCCATTCCCAGAATTGACAAATCCGGAAGCCCTATGTGCAGGTATCTTCATTCCATCCAACTTTGATGAAACGATTTGTTCGAAACAATCTGATGAATGGAGGAAGGCAATGGACGAAGAAATGTCCACCCTACAACAATAACAAGTTTACACATCCATTAAAAGAAGCCCCGAGTAGCAGGCCATCGGCTCACGATCGGCTCACACAAGATTCAACAGGTAAACCTGCCAAGTTTAGAGCAAGACTGATCGCCCAAGGTACACACAAAAGAAGGATACGATTATTTTGAGACGTATTCGCCCGTCATCGTCTTCACTCTAGTGCTATATTTCATTGTGTTGTTAGTGACTTGTTACGGATGGGTAACATGTCACCATGATGTGAAATGTGGGTACTTATAAGCAACCTTCAAGAAGACCTTCTTTGTTGGGAATTGTACACCTGATAACTGCATCACCCCTTCCATGACGAACGGCAACTCTATGAGCTGTTGTTTGCCTTCTTTTAACGAGCTGTCTGTTCTAGGAGCCTTTTCGGCCTTGAAGCTAAGTCACAGCGCGGGACCCGATGGTTACTCGGCGGCCTTCTATAAGGAGATAAAATACGAAATCTCTGTTCCCATTGCAAAAATTTTCCAAACATCAATGGAAACTTCTAGGGTGCCTTGTGCATGTAAGACTGCAATTGTCACCCCTGTTTTTAACTAGGACGTCATCAGGTTACAGTCAACAAAATGGAGCGAAATGAAGAGCCCACCAACAAACCAAACAAACAAACTAACAAACCACCACACAAACTAACCACCAAACCAACCAACAAACAAATAAACAAAGCAACACAAACAAATCAACAAACCAACAAAGAAACCAACAAACAAATAAACTAACAAACCAATTAATAAACCAACAAACCAACAAATAATCAAACAAACAAACAAAACAAACAAACAAACGAATGATACACTGGCCACAGGGCATAGGTAGTTGTTTGAGAGAGCATTGGAGACTGCGTTGTGGCTCATCCTTTCAGTTGCATTTCGCATCTTATTTCTATGTCCATTTGCTTTCGTAGCGCTGGATGGTGTTGTTTCTTAACACCAGGTTCGATTTAAATGTTTGTTTTTTTACAAACCACCTCTGGGTGTACCGCCATCAATGAGGAAAATCAGGTTTTAATTTATGCGGTCATTATTACGTGATACATTAATTAAAAGCAACAAAAATAAATCAATAAACCATCACTGCCACTGTAGAAATAATGGAGTAGGCTCTACCTTTTTTGATGTTTGGCTGAGTTTCCCGCTTCCCTCTTCAACCATTCACTTACAAATTCAGAATGCTCAAACATTCTATGAAATGAGCATATGACATAGTTGTAAACCACCTAAAACCAAAACAGGTATAAGGAAGGTACAGGTACAGGTATAAAATAACCTTTGCATGAAATAACCTTGACGTCGTAACCAAACTATGACCTCTTTTGGCATCCTGGCTCTTGGCATCTTGGCTCTTGGCCCATTTTGGCACTCTTCGTTATCCCTCAACAACATGTCCGATTCCGGATTTTCTTGTTTACAAACCGTCTCTATAGGAGTACCGCTGTCAATGTCTAAAATCTGGTTTTAATTGATGGAGTGGTTATTTCGTGATGCGGTCACAAAGGTCGCATTTGAGTGTATTGTATTTGGAGCTCCTTCGGCCTCGCTTCGCTCCAAAAAGGGGGAAGCATCTAACCCACTAAATTATAGACCTATTGCACTTACGTGTGTTCCTTATAAGGTCATGGAGCGCTTAATTCGATCTGCAATGCTAGATTTCATTCAGAGGAACACCATTTTAAGTGAGGACCAGTTCGGTTTTGTTCCCAAAAGATCTATGTGTCTTCAGCTTTAGTCAGTACTCGATGATTTGACTGTCTGTGTTGATACTGGGATTCCTCTGGACATCATTTTCATTGATTTTGCCAAGGCTTTCGAGTCTGTTGTTCACAGTAAACTCTTGTCAAAGCTGAACCATCTGGGTTTTCGGGGGCTGTTGCTGACTTTCTCTCTGGTCGCACCCAATGTGTTGCTGTTGGGGGCGCGTGCTCCGGCTTCCAACCTGTGCAGAGTGGGGTCCCGCAGGGCAGTGTCCTTGGGCCTCTACTCTTCATTTTATTTTTAAACGATCTTTCAATGGGTAATCCAAAAATTTGTTTATCGAAGTTTGACGATGATGTAAAAACCTATAAAATAAATACGGATGCAAACCTATTTACATTGCCTTTTGGACTCAAATGTCAGACTGCCTGAGTGGGGAATCGAACCCACGACCTTTGCATCCAAAGGCCGGAGTCCTACCACTCAGCCATACTGACATGGCCGTCTGACAGTCTGACATTTAAGTCCAAGAGGCAACGTAAATAGGTTTGCATCCGTATTTATTTAACACTTATCGAGCCCAATTGGCTTTCTGTCCAGTATATAAAAACCTATACACACGTTGTGGATGATGCCACTTTTGCAGGATTGTGCATGGCCTTCTCTGAGGTTATTGACTGGTCGACTCGTTGGCAGCTTCCCTGACTCTATGACTTGAAACAGAGTGTCTCTGTCTCTAGTTTCAACAGGTACGAGAAATGTTTTTTTTTTTGTTTCACTGTCAATGCCTCCAAAAACCCACTGCCCTTTAATGCTGCGTCCCCTGTGGTATTTTTCTTCTTTGCTTCCTCTATTTGGGCAGTCTGGCCTTTCCCGCCAATTTTTTCATTGTTTCCCTCCGATACATTATCAAGGAAAACTTCTCTACAAAAAGAATACCAGTCAACAATAGTGTGTTCGCCTAAGCTAGCATTGTTCACTAAGAATTCTTGACGTGGTGGTGGCAAATGTAGCAACGTGGAAATAATTTCCAAAACTTGTTGTGGCAAAAGCTTAGTCGTCTCAAAAAAAGTTCCCCGTTTCCACTTTTGTAAAATCCAAACACTTATATTCTTTTGGGGTGCTTTTTATCCTTTGGCTCTTGCTTCCCATATTGAAATTTCCAACCATTTGTATTAAGATTTAAAATATTACCACACTTGAAACCATTATCCTTGTGAAAATTTCGTGGTTAAACATCATAGTGGTAATCTCATCTTCATTCAAACGGATACAATAAAAGAAAGTGAGATTGCATCCACGGTAAATCGTTCCTGCCATTTTGGTAGCAGACGACAGATTATCGCAGCATACTTCCGTCCGTGAGCCGCTATTCTCTAATCTCTAGAGCGGCCCACTTCCTGCAAGCAACGAGAAGGAAGATGGCGGCACCCGTTCAACGCTGTATGTGAAGCTGTGCTATTTCAGACGCGTTTTTGGTGGGAAAAAAAACGTTTGCCCACGTTTTCATTGTAATACTCGGAACCGGATTGACAAAAGGAGTGTACTGGTAGGTTAACATTCAAGGGACTATGCCCGTAATAATACGGGCATGTGAAACTCACTTAAAGGACTATGCCAGCATTAATGCGGGCAGACTTTCAACTATGCAGTAAAATCAGCCCGTACTACTACGGGTTTCGTTTTAGGTTACTTTCGAAGCTATGACTCTTGGCCTTGATTCGTGCTGCCATCTGGTGGCAACCTTTCACACTAAAAGTATGAAATGCTTAGATTCCAAATGCGGCCAAATCGAATTGCAAAAATGGCGCCATGTTCTTCTAACAGCAAATTTTTTTTTTTCAAGAAATGGGGTATGATTGATTTTAATTTGCATAATCTGCAAAATAGCCACATACAATTGATTTAGTTGAATGGAAAGGTCGTACTACCACGGTTGATTAAAAAAAAACTGCATTCGTTTTGTATATTTTGTTTATCTTTGGTGAATTTTCCAGAAATGGCCTTTTTTCGTCAGTCCCCAGTGGTTTTTTCCTGTTAGAATGTCCAGTCCCTTAAGTGTATTGGTAGCGCGAAAAAGGATGTATTCTGCATAATTACCCGAGTTTTTCAGCAACGAAATTTGTAGTATTATCGTTAGTATTGTTGTAATTTATGCTCTTGGAATTAATGGTTACTTTGCTGTCGAATTAGAGGTGTTGTTGTGGGCGTCCTTGAAAATAGGACGGCCATATCTTCTCATCGAGTATATTCAGGTTTTGTTTTTGTAAAGGAATTCCTTCTTGTTGGTTCTTCATGAAAGTGGTTGTATGTTCACAGTTTACGTGGTAGTTATTTGTTATAACTACAACCTAGCACTTGGACAAAAGCTTGTTAAAGAAAAGTAAAAGAAAAAATGTTTCGATAATTTATCGAAAATCGTAGGCTAGATTAATGCTCTGTATGCTACTGCTGCTAGTAACAATTTAAACGTAATTTAAATTTAAAGTCATTTAAAAAATTTAGCTCCAAGGTATGACACCAGTTATACTAACGTGTGTTTAAACACCATTTGGTTGTTTGTAGTTTGGGTGAATGTCAGATTGTAATCTACATCTTTAAAGACGTACTAGCCATATCTTTCGATTCGCTCACTCCACTGGCGTCGATCCATGCTTCATGTAATTTCTTTGATTCCAAGAGCATCACAAAATCAATCTACTGATTATTTCGATGCAAACCTATTGCAATTGTTGCTGACAGTTCGTTCATCACATTCCTCAGCACGACTGCATTTCACCTACATCATTCAAAACATACGATTTGTTTGTTTGCACATTTATAGGTCTTCTCCTCCAGAAATAATCCCCTACGAAAGTGATGGATGAAAGATTGCGTTTAGTTTAAGTGGACATCGCTCGATTTTCTCGCTCAATCCATGCACCTCCGTGGTTCAGGAGTACGAATGTTTGACACCCATTTAAAACCAGGTCTATGGTTTTGATTTTTCCATGCATCAAGTCAGTTGACACAAAAACCAATTTTAAGATCTATATGACGGTATATTGCAAAATACGTCATCC
Organism: Lithobius niger; assembly: GCA_023313725.1. NCBI lineage: Eukaryota > Metazoa > Arthropoda > Chilopoda > Lithobiomorpha > Lithobiidae > Lithobius > Lithobius niger. The sequence continues at coordinate 7,459 of JAHWFP010053216.1, read as the reverse complement.
TTATCGGTTATTTATTGCGTGCATTCTTTTCCAGGTCATCTCAGTAGGTAACTAATATCTTCAAGACGGTTTGTTTGTCACTTTGCATGAACAGACTATGACGTCATGAACGAACACCATGAGGGTTAAAAAAAGACGCGGCCTATCCGAAGCGAAATTTAATTATCTATCATTTGGTCTTACTCCCATCTTTGTAGGTGCCTTGGTTCCAGAGGAGTAGAGGTACAAACACGCACGCACGCACAGACAACATACATCTTTAATGATGTAGATGATGTGCGTGCGTGCGTGCGTGTACCTCTTTTTCCCTGGAACCAAGGCACCTATAAAGATGGGAGTAAGACCAAATGATAGATAATTAAATTGCGCAACTGTTAGCCCTATTTTCATCGCTGCAACTTAATATTATGACCCACAAATACGCGAAAGAACCTGAAAAAGTAACGTCATAGTTTGTTCATGCACGGGTAAAATTCGTGACAAATAAACCGCCTTGACGTTATTAGTTACTTGCTTAGATGATTTAGAAAAGGATGAGGAAAAAGATGAGGAAAATGGATGAGGAAAATGGATGATTTGGAAAAGGATGCACGCCAAAAATAACCAAAAAGGGAGACGTATTTTGCAACCCGTAGAGACGGTTTTAAAAGGATGTCCTACATTCGTACTTCTGAAGCATGGAGGTGCGTGGATTGAGCGAACACAGCGAGCTATTTCCACGTAAACTGGGTGCTGACCTTCCTTTTTTCGAGGCCTGCCCGGTCACAACGACACGAGGTCATTCCTTTAAGTTAATGCATCCACAGTTCAAATCGGAATGTCTTAGAGTCTACTTTTCTGCGCGAGTTGTTCCAGCCTGGAATTCACTTTCCAACTTGGCCGTCACGAGCACCTCTGTGGCTCTTTTCAGACGACACTTAATCCCAGCGATACTTCACAACTTCGTAAAAAGACCTGAGCATCTTCCCCAGGCTCCATGAAGGGACCTTTAGCTTTTCTGATGCCTTACTTCTGTTTTGACGCAATCGTATGTTTTGAATGATGTAGGTAAAATGCAGACGTGCTCAGGAATGTGATGAACGAACTGTCAGCAACAATTGCAATTAGTTTGCGTCGAAATAATCAGCGCAGCGATTTTGTGATGCTCGTGGAATCAACGAAATCATATGAAGCATGGATCGACGCCAATGGGGTGAGCGAAGCGAACGATATGACTTGTAAATATTAATATTTTATTTTTTTCTGAAACCACTTATGCACATTCTTGAGTGTTGCCACACCCCGGTGGGCAAGAATGTTTTGGCCCCAGGTTCAAAAGTAAATCATCCTTACGAAAAAAGATCCCAAGGGTACTGCTTCATAACATATTTTGGTGGAGGTGTTGTTTGTCATAGTTCTGATATGGAGGTGTTAACAATGTTAACATAACTCGAAATTGTTGAAACTTATTAAAAAATGTTAATGTTATACTTATTAACTGTCGTGAATATAAACAAGAATTGCATAAAGAAATACATAAACTGCTTATGCAAAAAATCGCAACATTATTATAATTATTTTCATTGACGAAAGACAAAGCTCTCTATTGGGCTAAAGTTTACATTAGGCATCATACTCGATATCCTTACGATATTGATTCCAAATGTCTCCAACACCTTCGTAAATACAGAGACAGTTGGTTTTAGAGCGCGGAAATGTGTTAAAACGACTTAAACCAGTAGATTTGTAGCGCCACAATCCGTACATCTATACGGTGTATGAGTTCGGTCGCAGGGCCGGCAGGGCACCTTATATTTTTTTTTCGGAAACAGTTCCGATAGGCGGGTTGTTATTGTCAGTTTCGTTTGGTTTTGTGTGGTTTTGTTGTTATTGTCAGGTTAGGTAAGTTTGGGGTTTGGCATTTCATACTGAGGTAGTTAACTGGTTAGGTTATGATAATGATGATTTAACGAGTTTCCGTGCCTTCCGTGCCTTCCGTGAAAATTAAAGGTAAGTTTTTTTCTCTTTTTTCGAATTTCGGGTCATGTGCATAAAGGGAACATGGGAAGATAACGGGCTCTCCTCCGATTTTTTTTAATGGACTAAGAATTACCTGCTGAGTAATGTTTTCCTCTTCTATTTTTGGGACAAACGCACCGTTTGGCCGTGGTGAAGGTCCAAAGTTAGCACCTCACCGCACCGGAAAGCATGAAAAGGAGCGAAAGTCCGGCAAGTGAAACGACAAACCCCAACCAGTTCAATACCTCAAGTGAAATGCCGAAGCCGGTTCCTAACCTAACCTAACCGACAATAACAACAAAATCACACGAAACTGACAATAACAACCCACCTATATGAACTGTTTACGGGAAAGAAATGTCAGCTGGGAACATGGGAAGAAAATGGCCTCTCGTCCGTCAGCGCAAAGAGTGGGGCTTTTATTAATTTCTGACGGCCAAACGAAGCCTTTGCCCTAAAGCCTTTGCCTTTGTGTTGTGAGGTTGTTGCAGCATAATTGGTGTTCGTCCTTTTTTTTTTCGCCGAGGAGCCCTATTCTTCCCATAAGCCACGTAAAGTAAACTTGTTCCCTCTATTGTTTATTTTACTATCGAAAGTGATCGTGGAATGAATTTATACTAATTCTGCCTTTATTGTGTAGCGCTGCCCTTGCCTTCTAAATCCGTTAGCTACGCACCTAGTATGCACTATCCCGTTGCCTCACACGTTTGTCGAATTCATACTACAAAAACGGTTACACTAAATAATCGATTATACAATAATTACCTGATTAGCAGGAGCCACATAACTCCCCTGCTGCCAAAACGCATAGAATTGGGACAGACGAATCGTAAAGTAGTCGCCATTTTTTTTTCAGTGGTTCGCCAGTAGCCCAGCAACAGATAGAATTCCGTTTTCCGTGTATGTTGTCAAAACCTGAAATAAGCTGGGCCAGTTCCGGTTCAACCTTTTCTTCATACAGAAACATAATTGGCAAAAATTTTTAGTCAAGGACCTACAACCCTTCATATGCAAACGATTTAACCACAAACTCTCCAATAACTATGCCTACAATTTGCTGGCACGTCTTCTAATCGAAATCATGATAAATCGACTAATATTTCAGTCACTTCTGGCCAGACGCTAAAGGTGATAGGCATGACCAGTGCAGATAAACGACTGGAGTGGGACGTGACGTCATTTAACAATAGCTCACGATGCAAGCCCTTTTTTCTCCCCGACTGTATTTCAATAACTGCTTTGTGCATTATATGCACAAGCAGTTAAAAAGTGATAAATTGTGCACATTTAGCATTGATGTGTTTTTTCATAAAGGGCATTTTTACTTACAGTGTATTCTTTTTTTTTTTTTGTATAGTTGTAAATTGAGCACAGATTGTAACTGTAAACACATAGGCTTGTCTGAGTTAGTGGTTAGCGTTATTTAATAATTAAGAATTTTTTGATACTAAAAATACGAAATTGATAAATATTTGTATGTAGTCAAGGCAGCCAAGGTTAGGTCCGCGAACACTCTGTCCGCTAACACGTTAGGTCCACTAGGTCCGTTTGTTAGGTCCGCTAACATTTTGTTACGATTACCTCTTCGTAATTGAGCCAGAAACAAAGTCAAATTACTTAGTTTGTGAAGAAGATACTCTGATCCCAGTCAGGTCACATGTGTTTTTAGCAGTTTCCATCGAAAACAAATTTGATTTTAAAGAAGGTTTAGTGTCTTCTATTGATTTTATGAGTTGGAAAATTCTTTAGTTAGTACAACCACAAGTAAAGCCACAGAAAAACTCTCTCCTTTCCTTGCCTCTCACCTTTTTTTGCCATCAGTTCCAAATAGTTCTGTTTCACACATAGTATGATCATCAAATAGTCATACTTCCCCTTACCAAAAGATCTAATAAATGAGCTGTCAACAAATGAGCCATGAATAATCAGATGCAAAAAAATTAGCCATCCATTCTGCTATCCATTTTCTTAAATAAACCCAGGGCAACTACCAGATCAGGGTTTATTTTGTGCTTTTAAAAAAAAAAATTTTTAACGTGTCCTTGTGACACAACATTTAATGAGATATTACACTATGTGAAAGTTATATATCCCGTGGTGTGCTTGTGCATACAGATTTTTGGAGCTTACAGTTGGCCACTGTGATTCATGTGATTCCACTGCTTCTTTAAAACATGCTTGAACCACAATGAAACTCATTTCATTCAGATACTACTGGAGAGACTCTCTCTGTAATATGAGCACCAACGCTGCAAAATAGTTAAAATACCACTACAAATGCAATAACCAAAAAGCGGAGAGGGACACATCATGTCCTGGTCAAATGGTCCAAGACTGTAGATTGGATATGTATACAGCCACAATAAAAATAACCCCAGCAAGGACAGAATACAAACAAAACTTTTGCGATCCATTGATTACTGGATGCAATTAGAGTAGTTTATACTAATAAGTTAAGGAATTAGCATCATCTTATCCTGAGTTTGGCTGCTCGCATCTACATAATATCAAAGCTGGGTTAGACTGATGACCACTTCCCTGTTGGTGATGGGTGTAGTGTACACGGGACGCAGTAGGTCTGGTTTTGATGGTGAAGATAGGCAAGAAGATACGACTGACTTGGATGAACGGGGAAAAACTTAGGCTTTTTCCTTCGTAGGCGGCTTTTTTTATCAGTCTTCTTCAACGAATTGTGGGTTATTGGGTCATTCATTAATATTTACTTATAGAGCATATAAATTAAAATAAACAACAATTCAGCACGACATTTGAGGTAGACTGAGGATTAAACTTATAACTACGCCAAGAGGTAACGAGAACCTTGCACAAGAACTTTAAAGAGAAGTAGATCATAAGCAATTTATAAGCAAATTATAAACGAAAATTTCCTACATATTGCATATAAGTAAAGGCTTAAAGGAGAGGTTAAATGACACTGCGTTGCACTCCCCCTCGAACCAACAATGGTCACTTTTGGTCAGGGCCGGGTTAAGGGGGTGCTTTGGCTGCTGCACCGGGCCACAGACCGAAAAAGGGTCCCCAAGGTCGTGGGAAAAATAAAATAGTATTTTAAATTTAAAAAAAAAATTACTTTCATTTAAAAGGTGTAGCAAAATAATTCCAATTTCTAACAAAAAAATTCTAGTTTTTCTCATTTTTTCACGGACTTGGGGAAGTGGGATCATAATATCTCTCAGGCACCGGGCCTCTACTAGGCCTCTACGGTGCTGCTGCTGGTCATGGACCTAGTAAATCGCAGGTAACTTTAGGTACACTGGATATTTCCTCATTCACCTCTCCCAAGCAAGTGAAAGTATCTCATGATAACGTGGAGGATTCAGGTAACGCAATAATCGGAAGTGATTCCATTAGCCTCTCTGCCACCCTTCTAACAAAACCAGAAAAGCATCACTTTTTCCCCTTAAGACAACACACGTTTCAAGTACTATGATATAATTCTGGTCAGGCAATTAAAGTACTAGAATGCTGTTCAATCACGTGTTTTAAGATCCAGGATACACTACCTACCTATGTACACAATATTTAAAGCACTAGGATACACTTTTGATCACGCGACTCAAAGAAAACTCCTCTAACAGGAAAGGTCATTGAATCGATTGAGTTTTTTGCTAAAGCCGAAATGCTACCACACGAGAGTATATGAGACCATATGAGAGTATATACTGCCCGGCATCTTCCGGGAAAAATGAAATAACGGAAAGTGAAATAACGGAAAGTGAAATAACATCACGGCTCACCTGATGTTGGGCAATGATGTCAGGGGTTACCAAATGAGGGTACTTCCTCAAGTCCATTAACGTGCATTGAAATCCTTACAAGTGTTTGTATGCTATTAAAAACTTAATAAGCTTAAACTATTAAACACAAGTCTTTACAAGTAGCACTTTTTGAATAATTGGCTCAAATGCCACACATTAACATTGTTTTTAGCTAGTTCTTTTTTATTTTTTTGGGAGGGGGGCGGCCAGGCCGAAGGTAAGGTTATCAGTATTAAACCAGATGATTTGCTTTCAGACATTTGCTGAATTGTCATTTGGTAGCATCTAGTTCGTCATGGGTATCTATTCGTCATGGGTATCCACCTCAAAAACTTATCATTAGAATTGAACTGTTAGTAAAGCCTTTTATGTTCAGCACAATGGATAGTCGTCACATTAACTTTTTTCTTTGTTTTTCTTTGCAGGTTGCTTCTATTACTTCAATTCAACAGTGAATCCTGTGCTCTACAGTGTTATGTCAAATCGGTTTCGTGTTGCCTTCCGAGAAAAATTGTGTAGTATGCAGGCTTGCTCATTCTGTTGCTTCTTGTTTCCAAAGAAAGAAGCAACGAGTTCTATTCACATTAGGCAGGTGGACTTAGACTTTGTTGCCAGTAGCATCCGCCAATCAGTAGGCATTCAAAACGACGTCAGCCTAGGAACCATTCTACCTATTCCGTCTTCACGTCCACGAAGCTATGAATGTTCAAACAGTCATGGAATCCAACGAGGCAATATGGCGTCGTCACTACCTGAAGCATCATGGTGCTACTGTTATTCGCCTTGCTCTATTAGTAAAATGCATGGCATTTTACAAAGAGGTGCTTCTACTTTACACAAATGTAAGAACATAAATACTGTTGTGAGCCACCGTGAACCACCTCATCCATACCTTCCTGGAGTCTCAAAAAGTGAAGGGGATTGTCCTGACAATGACTGCCCATTGATAAATAGTAAAGAAAGTCTGTGTCGCCAAGGATCTTTTTTTACAGAATTATGAAACATTGTTAACATTGTGTCTCAATGAAACTCAACAGGGACAACAGGTACTTAACGTATACATTCAAAGGACTTATACAGGATCTATGGAGCTGCGTTTGCAAGGTTATGAAAGTACGCCAATAATAGGAAACAGTAGCTATAGGGAAAATTACTCATTACATCAACAAATATGTCCTATAGCCACTAAAATTAGGGGAAGATGTTAGCTTCTCAATTGCAAATAATGTGTGCCACAATGGAGTAGCACGCGAAGATTTTCTAGAGTCTAAGCAAACACGCACAAACGTCCTGACACGTGACACTCTACCTGTACAACTATTATTTTTTGTCGTGCTTTATACGTAAACACGATTTTGAAAAACGCGTGAGGGGAATCCCACCATCGAAAACACAGAATAATATGCATCAGTTTCTTACAAATGGTCAGTCTAACAAAGTTGCTTTTCCTTCAAATTGGCAGATATTGGCTTAAATAAAGATTACTTATTTTTAAGGAATGTCGGATTCCTGGTTCCAGGCAATGTTAGATTCCGAGAACAAGTCCTGGACGGGCCTCCATATGTCAGGGAACAAAAACTCTCACTTTCTACTTGACTTGACTACCATTATTGTGGGGGGAAGGTGGTAGATGTTGTAGCACTGTTTACTCTGTCTAGGAGTACCGATGATTCTCGAAAATC